>OX463786.1:19327584-19450084 GCA_949825025.1 Siphlonurus alternatus
AAAATTTACATAAAACAAAATCGCCTATCCAAATATGTAAAAAAAAAAAAAAAAAAAAAAAATCAATCATATAAGATCTAAAATTTCTTCCAACTTATTTTTACAATGGGTTATTTAAAATATAAACCTACATTAACATAATATGAAAACAAAAAGTAACAATAAATTTGCAATTATTACCCTGCCAGAATAGAGTACCGACCTCAAATTTTTTTATTGCAGAAATGGATAGAGGGTGCCAAAAATATGCTACTCTGAATATTTTCAGATTTTTCTGAAACGGAGAACTATTTTTAAAAAAATTATTGAAAGTCCATTTTGATGACGTCACGAGATGCCTCTCCTTAAGAAAAGGATAGGATATTAACGCCCGTGACGTCATAAAACGGACTTTTAATAATTTTTTAAAAATACTTCCCGGTCTCAAAAAAATCTGAAAAAATTCTGAGTAGCATATTTTTTGCACCCTCTATCCATTTCTGCAATAAAAAATTTTGAGGTCGGTTCTCGATTATTTATTTATATTTTAATAAAAAAAATCCTCTAGAGATTTGATCTGACGCAAAGTTGCACCTGCTTCTCCACAGAAGGTTTGACGTAGTTTTCGAGTGTTTTTAAGAGTGTTCAATAAAAGACAAAAGACAGCGTGGAATAAAAAGATACTCAGAGTTGTGATAACAATAATCTTTTACTATCTCCCCCAAACATCACGCGTCGAGAGGCTTTTTGTGAATCCTTTTGATAGAAAAGCTAAACTCAAGTACTTACGTATAAAAATAGAGATGCGGTTTTAGTATGTTATTTTTATCAACTTTTTATACTATATTGGTACTTTTTATAAAAAAATTGGAAGCTATTTTTAAAATTATTAATGTTTTATAGAATTTAAGATTCATTTAAACTTTTGTAACTAAAAAGTTTAAAAAATTATTTATTAATGTGCAAAAAAATAATGTTTTTATGTTTTATTTATTTGCAATTTTTTTACAAAATATATTGTTAATTATTAAATTATAACTTGCACGTATAATTTATTTATTTATTAATCAATGGGGGACATCCACAAAGAATTTTAACCCCCACTTTAGCCCCGATTTTTAACCCTGGTGCTAAACATGGTACTAAACCAGGGGCTAACCATGTTAAGCTCCTAGTTTAGCACCATGTTTAGCACCAGGGTTAAAAATCGGGGCTAAAGTGGTGGTTAAAGTGCTTTGTGAATGTCCCCCAATGTTTTTTTTTACATATTATTTAAAACTTATAGTGAAATTTAATATCTGAAAGGTACATTCTGCGTAAGAGAAGAGTAATAACTAATAACCTATAGGCTAATGGTGTTCATTGGCTTAAGTAAAGTGGCTTATACGGCACAAAATGGGCATGAAAAAGGGAAAAAAAAGTGTAATTTGTTATATTTCAATGCGATGACGAAAAAAGCTTCTTGGAATTAATTAAAAAACGTCATCTGATGGCATTTTATTTTAATCCAAGTATTATTCATTTCTCTCATGAAAAAGACATTCAAATTAAATTTATTTGATAGCTATAGGATTGCATTCCATTCATACAAAATTACGTAATAACGTAACAAAATTACGTTACAAATTTGCAAGAAAGCAGACAATAAATATTTTTTTATTATTATTATTCTTTTATTCAATCATACAAATTATAATATTATTCAGCCAAAGCTTTAGCTTGTCTGCTGGTGCAAAAAATACATTACATATTATGATAATTGCACTGAGATGTATTTCATTTATTTATAGTAATATTATTATTAAGCGATATTACACGATACAATTTTGTATAAAATTTTTCCTTAGAAGAAAATGTCACCTCAATACAAATTGAGTTGAAGTTTTCTTGTAAGGACAAATTGTATGCAATAATTAAAACAAATGGACAACATACATGAAAAAAATTGTATTGCAGAAATGAATAGAGGGGATCAAATTATGCTACTCTGAATTTTTTCAGATTTTTTTTGGACCCAGAACTATTATATTTTTAAATAATTATTAGAAGTGCGGCCACGCTCCCTGGAGGCGTCAATAGGCGTCCAGTCTATATTCTTTTTATTAAGGATTCAGGGGTGCCAACTGAAATCACAGAACTTTCAATAATTATTTAAAAATAGTTTCGTGTGTAAAAAAAATCTGAAAAATTTCAGAGTAGCATAATTTGGTGCCCTCTATTCATTTCTGCAATAAAAATTTTTCATGTATGTTGTCTATTGTATCGTGTAATACCGGCTTTACATTTATTAAATTATTTTCAGTACAAGATGGTTTATTATGTTTCACTAATTTCGATCTGAAATCTACATACCACTATCATAATATAAAAATATATAATATCAGAGAAAATAAAATGTTTTCCTCGTGAATGTATTCCACAGACATTTATGTAAATGTGACGGTTGAAATATTACACATCTCATACATGTCACATCGTGTTATTACTTGACTTTTGACAAGAAGGCGTGCGAAAGTTCCGCAGCGATATTTCAGAAAAGATTTCCCCGGACGAAACACAAATCGATACAGCGGAGCTTTTTCATAATATTTTCACATTGCGTCAAAATATCAAAACAAAAAAGTGTGTGAATTTTATTTCAATGCGATATATATTTATGGTATTTATTTATGAACAGTATGGATGATATATATCTCATGTCTTTAGCATTGTACGTGTAAGATGTTAGAAAATATTCATATGATACAATGATATTCGTCGTTTTTCTCTCACTGCAACTGTTGTTTTTCTCTGCCGTGAATTTATCTTGAATCGATTCCATGTAAATAAACAAGATTTTCTTCGATATAATATTATTATTATTTTTTTTAATCAAACCCTATTGGGTACTTCTATTTACTAATTACATACTACTTTGAAACCCCAAACCTTCCGAAACCCTAACTTGAGCGTTTCGCGGGCTCTTCTGGAACGGGGGCGGCCACGGCCTTGCAAATCCATCCCGGCATTTGCTTGCGACTGAGGGAAACGTGGAAACCTCAGCCAGGATGGACGTTACAGCTTTTGTCAATGAATAGAAAGTGCAATGGTCCAAAGCTATAGGGGAACCACATGGTGGAAAAGCGCAATGAATTACCCCTGTGTGGAAAACGTGGTTTTTGTTGAAAATTTTCACCCATCCAACTACTAACCACGCTCAGAGTTGCTTGACCTCGTAATAACGCATTATTTCAATTAAATTTATCATAAAACTAGTAACATCTTCTGTTACTGTACCATGTACCATTCGTCACACTAAAAATAAAAACTTGTGTCCATTACTCACACATTTTGACGTACTATACATTTCATAGAAAACATTTTCAATTTCATTAAAAAATAAAACTAAACCCTTTCATCATAAGCACTAATATTTCACTTCTATAAGAAAGACAGAAAAATGAAAGGTTACCATTTCTTACAAAATCATGCCATGATTTATTGTATCAATTTAAAACACTAGTCTCTACTGGGTCAAACAATCTTATAGCGTGTTTTCATATATTTCGTGCTACAATATGTGTCACGTTATATTTATATATAGAGAGAGAGAGGGAGAGGGTGTGTGTGTATGTGTGAGAGAGAGAGGATAATAAATTGGGTGTATGCTATATACATTGTCTATATTAATTGCAACATCATTTATATTTTGAAAGTACATTGAAATTTTGCTACCCCTGTTGTCTCAAGTAATTAATTATAAATCTTAGATTCAATAGAAATAATTCAAATAATACAACTTCAAGTCTTTGGAATCAGAATATTTTATTAGATTAAAATGCTGGTGTAATAAAAATAATTTAATTTGTATATTTTAAGTTTGAAACTTTTTGAAGTCAGTATTATACTTGCTCTTGCAACTTTTTCTTACACACAAATTTTATCTCCATTATAAGTAGAGTTTAAGTTTTCTTGTATAAAGAAAAAAATTTATACAATAATTAATAGTAATAAATAATATAAATATCATGTAATTCAGGCATAAGAAAAGAACAGTTGAACTCCAATACTCGCATATAAAGTTGCACTAACAGTAAGAAAACTAGTATATTAAGAAAACGAATTCTATATACCACGTATACCAGCATTTTATTGCATTTTACTTTACTCATAAAATTTAATTTCATATTATTAAAAAGTTCATTACAAACGTTGACTATTAACATAATAACATAATGCCTCTATGCTTTTATTTATGGCATCTAAAAATATATTTATATTTCTAGACTTAATTTTATATTGCATTTTTGTTAAAGTCAACTTATTAGTTAATACCGTTCTTTTCATCTTAATTCAGGAATGGACAACATACATAAAAAAATTTTACTGCAGAAATGAATAGAGGGTACCAAATTATGCTACTCTGAATTTTTTCAGATTTTTTTGAAACCGAGAACAATTTTTAAATAATTATTGAAAGTGCGGCCACGCCCCCTGAAGGCGTCAATAGGCGTCCAGTCTCTATCCTTTTTATTAAGGATTCAGGGGTGCCAACTGAAATCACAGGACTTTCAATAATTATTTAAAAATAGTTCCGGGTCTCAAAAAAATCTGAAAAAATTCAGAGTAGCATAATTTGGTACCCTCTATTCATTTCTGCAATAATTTTTTTTATGAATGTTGTCCATTAATCAACATTAGATGCAATTCTCCTTAAAAATTTTATATTAAAAATTCTTATTAAAATTGAAATTGAAAATGTTTGACAATTTCCTATACTCAAAATCAGGATCAATTAAAATTAAAAAAAGCTAAAGAATTAAGGCTGCTACCATTCACAATACTTAAGGTAGGTGTTCAATTAAATCTATATTTAAATCTTTTGTGTAGACTCAACACTTAAAGAATGTCTCATAAAATGTATATTTTTATATATATTTTTATCGATTGTATTTTTTGTTCTAAAAACCTTCGCGTGATTTAGACTATAATAATATTTGAATTGGTGTAATAATAGGATGGAATATATTTAGAAAAAAGTAAGAGAAAAGTTTTTTCAAAACTTCACTATTTTCTGTTAACAAAACTTTGTGTTAAATTATTCTACAGGGAGTTTGCTGTTGATTTATATTTATTGATAAAAAAAAGTGAAAACTTTTTGTAACATCTTATCTCTGACGTCAGAACACAAAGAAATTTCTTTGCTATTTATTACTGTTACTAAAATAAAGTTGATTGCAGCAATTTATTATTATCATACTTAATATTTTTTTATATACTAGTTTTATGTAATATATTAAATACAATCTTTTGATGTTTAAGAATTTCATAGAAGTTGTCATTGTGTTTTATTATATTTATAAATAAAGCTTTCAGTTCAAACAGTCTTTGAAGTTAATTTTTGTATTTTGTAGTTAATTTAAATTAAGTGAATGCAATAAATTAGAATATACATTTTGTTAAATTAAACAGAAATAAATTTGTCTTTCTCTACTTTTTTAAAGAAAAACAATAGTTTTAACTTTATTAATTTTGTTTAAAGAAAATAATAGAGAATAAAATTTACTATTATGTAATAAGGAAGTTAGATATTAAAAAATTGTATTTTATAATATTATTAAATTGACAATTTTTTACATTTTTAATGATATAAAAAATAGTATTATATTAAGTTGTAAATTTTATTCGCTATTACAGCATTAGATGCTTAAATTTTCTTCGATTTCTAGTAAAGAAAAACCTTTGGAAACAATTTAAAATAAAATAAATATCATACATTATCTACAATATTTTGAATGCTAATGTCATTATATATATAAATATATATTATTTGTAATATTATTAATTAACAGAAATGATCATCCTTGTGTTTCAGGAACCCACCACCACACATTAGCATAAAGATGGCGCTGCTACCTTCAACAATGAGTTCCGGACTTAGAACAATTGCCTTGTGTGCATTGTTTCTTTCACTGATTAGTCTGTCTGGCTGCGCTAGGTATGTTTTTCTCATTGTTGTACAACCCTCTGCTTAATTGTTGTGTATCTTCTTCTGTCTGCTCTCTATCTAGCTCTGTTAATTACAACAATGAAAATATAATTGTTAGAATGACGTCAAATATGAATGTCTTAATTGTAAAACACTACTCCACCAATTAGTTTATAAATAACGTACTAATGAAGCTAACTTTTAGTTTATAATTATTAAGTGTTTATAGTTCGTAATTAAGATTGTAATTTGCTTGCTTTTTTTTAATTGCTTAAAAAAATATCAAATTTATTTTTAGATTGAACTCTTTATTATAAAAATATAAAAATTCTGACAAATTCTTTTGTTTAATTGGCATAGTTTGATACTTATTCAATTAAAATTATATTTAGTCCTGACTTTTTAAAATAAGGCAATGTTTTAAATTATTTCGATCACATATTTAATAATTTATAATACATTTCAATGTAATATTTATAAACAATTAACATCCCTTGCTCATCTAATCTCAATTGTGTTTAGTAATTTATTTACCCAAGAACACTTTACCCCTGATGTATTAGCAACCCTCTAAATTTCAATGCTGAAATAGTTGCCTATCTTACAGGCTAACTTTTTAAATCTTATGTTCAGAATTTTGACCAAATGTTTTATCAAACGATGAAGTTTTAGGATGGTAGCTTCATTGTTATGAATATTGTTATGATTCACGAAAGAGTTATCCAGAAAGTTATCCAGGCTTTTCACTAAACGTGGTTAGTGATAAATTTGGATAAATCCCTTCGTGAATTGCACCTTATGTCATAATATTGGTGGGGCATATCAGCCACTGCATCAATGTGCCTGACATTGGTGCTATTGCCTTAAGGTAGAGATAACGTCGATCAGCTTTTTTTTTTTTTAGTACTATTTGATTAACATGTAAACCTTAGCAAATTCACAAAAATTATATATTTTTTTTAGAGGCAGATATTAGTGCCTAAAAGCAATAGAAAAAGTTTCAAAACAATTTAACAAGCCGATTCGTTTTTAATTAAGTTTTTAGTTTGTCTCTCCATGGGAAAGCCCTCTGCTGAAAATTAAATAAGTTAATTAAAAAAAATCGGCTCGTTAAATTGTTTTAAAATTTTTTCTATGGCTTTAAAGCATGCACTATATAATATCTGCCTCTAAAAAATTTCAGAATTTTTGTGAATTTGCTAAGGTTTACATGTTAATCAAATGGAGCTAAAAAAAAAACAGCTGAGCGACGTTATCTCTACCTTAAAAATCAATCATAAGACTTTTTCATCAGATTCTGGTCATAATAGTCTCCGTAATAAAATAATTAATATTAAAAGGGCACAATTCAACTGGTAAGTTAATAGACTTGTGTTATTTTTCTTAGTTTCCAAACACACTCCCCAATCAAACAAGGTGTTTACAATTACAATATTATGTGATATTCAGTGACGTCATTTTAACCTCAAAAAATACATTTTATGGTCTTTAACTTGATGTGATCTGCCGTTCTTTGTGTCTCTTCCTCAAAATTCCTCCTAGCCTGTCTTTGTTCACCAAATAGATTACTACTGCAGCTTTTATACACCATTTTATGTCGCTTTCTGTGTATTAATTAAAATATACAATTATTACAAATATTATTTCAAGTAAAATTAAAATATAATTTTTTTAAATAAATATATTAAAAAAATTAATATTATATAAAAATACAAATTTATAAAGTATTATTAAAGTTAAGCAGATATTTAAAAATGCAAAATATATATTTTTTTTTAATAAAATATATAAAAAATCGTGCATATCACATGCGCATTACACACATATAATACATAAGGAAAACTGGATATTTTGCCGTAAAAAACATAAGAATTGAATTCTAAACTTAATATAATTTCATTGAATGCGCCTCATTATAACAAACTTGTAATATGCATTAATGTTTGGTATATCTTTTAGAGAGTTAATTTTAATTAAGAGGCTGTCATGTCAAAGGCAACTTATTCTAATTTTATATTCCTTTCTGATATTCCATTATATAAAAAAAGTCATTATGCATAATTTTCAAGTTAACTTTAGAAACGATTTAAAAAAAAAAAACAAAGTTTTATTTTAATTTTTCTCTATCTTCCGCATGTCTATCATCTATCAAGCCTCTATGAATATTTATAATGTAATTTAAATGGTGTATAATAACTTAATGGACAAATGAGATGATTTTTTTACTATCTGAATGAATAAAATTTGGGTCACTAAATTTCTCTCCCATTGTTTTATAACATGTGACTTAACTGCATCGATAAAATCAAAGTCTCAACAAATATCCCAAGATAACCGACATACGAATTAACAGCAAGTGCGCATTTATTCGCATCGCATTCTTAAAAAAAAATCTCTTATGTAAATCCAACTTAAAGGTAACTTTACATAGTTATTTTTGTGAAAGCGTAATAGCTGGAAAATCGTATGGTAGCCATCTTTGTTGTCTCTGAGATTTTGTCATTGCAATTCTCGTACATTCATGGCTTATAACGTTAAATTCCCTTAATACAGTTAGTTATGCTAGCGTGAAATGGAAGTATTTACAAAAAAAAGTAGATATAAAAATTATTCCCTTCCACTATTAAATTTCATGAATGCTAATTATTAACCTCTGTTTTTAACGAGATAAAAAATTGACTGAGTGACGTCATCATGACGTCACAGAATTAAAATTTCAAACTGTATCTTTATAAAAATGGTTAAATAGCTAGCACACGCGAAAAATAATGGTATCAGATGAAAGAATAATTATATCGAAATAGTTCTATGCTCTTTTAAAAAGGCACAAATTCAATGGTAATAGAACAGAACATATCGTCCCTCGTCCGGAATAATGAGATATCTGCTATTTTTAGGTGAGAGCAAATGAGCTGTAATATATCTATATTTGCACTCACCTGAAATAGTAGATAGCTCATTATTGCAATGAAATCGTGATAAGCAGACAGCTCATTATTCCGGAGTTCATGTTCATATGGTCGAAATTCTGTTCCACTTTCATTAAAAAATAGCTCTTATTTGAAGCTACGTTTTAATACTTTATTCATTCAAAATCAAAAACATCACCTTATTTGTCCGTTATTCAAAAAAAAAACAAATATTTAGATGGGGTGTTTATACAAAAATACCCTTTCTTTATTTAACCCTACACAGGTCCACTGACATCGGCAGAAACCATGATCTTAGAAACCATCAAATGTAAGTTAATAATTACTATACTGTGATGTGTCTTTTATTTATAATTGTTAGGATTCTTCATCTCGGACAGTGTCAACATTGAGGTGATATGATTATGTAATAACTTTCATATTTAAGCATGGAGGGAAATTTTTAAATTTTAGTGATGTAGGCATGAGGGAAAAATATTAAAAATTTAGATCAGTATATATAGAGGTTTCAAGTCAACTGAAACCAGTGTTCCTTTAATCTGTGTTATTTTTTTTTTAAATTGTGATTTCAGCAAAAAAGCAAAGTTTTAGAAGTTGATTTAAAATCAGAAATCTATATTAAGAATTCACTAGAAAATATTTTTTAGTTTATAAAATAAAGGACGAAATAACTATTAGTTTGCTGATGTAAAAAAACAACAAAATCAGTGTAAATTTTGAGTAATTATTCATTGAAAAGATGCTGATTTGACTAAAACGATGCTAATACTGAATATCTCAAAAATTTAATCGATTTTGATGAAGTTCTTTTCATGGAAAATAATTTCATGGTGTCAGGAATTTTTGCTATAAAATTTTCAGAGCTTTACAAAAATATCGCCTATTTTTCTTAATATAACTGACATTAATCCTTAATCTAAATTTCTAGCCAGGGAACACTTGAAGCCTCTATTGACCAAAAATACATAGTCTTCCCCCCCCCCTCCCCGAATGTCAAGACCCCCCCCCCTCCCCCCTAGTTTAATTTTTTATTCCTATCTACGCCACATTCTAAAGTAGATATTAGTCACGCTTGTCACGTCATTACGCCATTAATATGTCATCAAGTTTATGCGATTAAAAATAGATTACAAATTTCCTAGACTGTAATTATAGTCGTGGTACTGTGATTACATTTTAAACGTGAAAATAATGTCATATCAATTTCGTGAATTAAAGAGTTTATTTATAACCTAGGAAAATTTTCTATAATATTCACTACTGTAAAATGATATATAACAGTGGAAACGTAGTTCAAATAATCAAATAGGGATTTTTTTTCCCAACTAATTTACATAGGCATGTCATCAGTAAGCTAGAGAAACTCCCATCTTATTAATTTTAACTTAATTTTCATTATATGAATTTGTCATCTTTTTCTTTCGTTGTTGATGTTGGAAAAAAACAATGTATTCATTAAAAAAAAAAATATTTTAAAATTTAAATATAAATTACACATTCCTATTACAAATATAACAGATTAATTGAATGCATTTTGCTCAAAAATATTATATATTTGAAATGACAGTAATATTTAGTAAAAGCAAAAATAGCATTTTAAAAAAGAAAAGCACCCTATAAACATTGTACAAAATAGTTAACAATATTACTCCCCCTTTGCCAAAATGGTATATACTATATTTTATATAATATATATTAGGATCATTGGATCTTGGGTAACTTTGAAATATTAAATTTATTCTTTGTTTTATTGTTGCCATAAATTAAAATATATTTGGTTTTTATCAGTCACCTAGCTATAGACAATTTACCTCATGCACAGAATAAATTTTTTTATTAAAGTAATTATTTCAGACAAAATAAAAAGAAAGCTTATGCCTATGCCAAATAATCAATTTTTTTTAACCAATATTATTTATTGAGCATTAGTACTGATATAAATATTAGTTTAACAACCCGAAGAGTGGCGTGAAAAAGGATTTTCCATTCACAAAAGTGTCCAAAAAAATATAAATATAAGATAATTGAAAAACAACTATTTTTGTCAGTTAATACTCTTCAAAATTACAATATTCTATTAACAATTATATTATAGCAATACAAGATTAGATAAAATAGACACGTTATTTATTATAATATGTTTTTAAAGTTCGTACTCAACTCGCTTTCCAAATAACAAAGAAATGCCCAAAATTTCAGCGTGAAGTGATAATTTTGAAGGATTTAGCTTAGCTCCTTGGATTATAAGAGACACCTGTCGTATGGTCCATAATCGGATTATATCTATTAATAATATCACCGAACCCTGTTATATGTTCTTTAACCAGTGATACTTCATATTAAATTACATATACTTTTAATTTCTTAATAATGGCAGATACAGAAATTGCAAAAAAAATTGTTGTATAAATTATTATTTTAATATTAAATTAAAAAATGAATTAAAATAATTTTAACTTTTTTTAATAAAATTTCAATATAATATTTTATATAGAAAGGTATATCCAGTATAATAATAAAATAATTGATAAATATAATACCATCTTTGTTTAATAAAAGGCCGAAAGCACAAATGCATCCTTTAAAGTCTGTGAACCGTGAATCAATCATATTTAATTATATTATCTATTCAAATATTATTCTACAATTTAATGCTACAATAACCTATTATAGTATTCTGAAATTCCATGATATTATGAATTTGTAACAAAAAAAGAATCGTCAAACAAATTAAAATATTTAAATTGCTAAATATTGTATAATTTTATAGATTTTACAACAGTGCTCTTGCGATCCACGAACTCCCTCTATACATGGCAATTAAGACAGTACTCTATTTTAGTTACCATATTTTCAAAGTTACCCTGGTGTTAATGACCCTGGTTTCCTAAGACAAACTTTTTATTTGTGGCAACAATATAATAAATACTCTAT
Organism: Siphlonurus alternatus; assembly: GCA_949825025.1. NCBI lineage: Eukaryota > Metazoa > Arthropoda > Insecta > Ephemeroptera > Siphlonuridae > Siphlonurus > Siphlonurus alternatus. The sequence continues at coordinate 19,339,396 of OX463786.1, forward strand.
ATCATAGCTATTATATAATTATATGTTCTCTTATAATTTCAAAGTTACTCTAGTAATCTCTTCTGTATTACAATAGATAACAGTACTCTATTTTATTTACTCTAGTTTCAAATTTGCCTTGGCAAATATGATCCTGCAATGGGGTTTCCCCTGTTGATGACATTACTCTAATTTAGTTACTCTAATTTTAAATTTGCCTTTACAAAATATGACCCTGGACCTCCCTTATTCCCTGATGACATTACTTTAATTTAGTTACTCTAGTTCCAAATTTGCCTTGAAAAATATGATCCTGCAATGGGGTTTCCCCTGTTGATAACATTACTTTAATTTAGTTACTCTAGTTTTAAATTTGCCTTGACAAATATGACTCTGCAATGTGGCCATCCCTGTTATGACATCAACTTATGCAACAAGACTTGCAGAGAACTTTAAACTCACCTTCAATAGGTGGCATGCAAATTTTGAAGTAAATCTGTCTTGTCAGTCTCTGGTTTACCCTTACAAATATGACCCTGTAATGGGTATGACGTTACTCTAATTTAGTTACTCTAGTTGCAAATAAACCCCGGATAATTACCAGGTAACATGTTTCAACCTGTCGATGGTCCTTTTTCAGTGATGGCAAACAGGGCAAGGTGAACTTCCGAGAGAAAGAAAAGCAAGTTCTGGATCAAATCCTGGGACCTGGCAGGTACGACGCCAGGATTCGACCTTCAGGGGTCAACGGCACAGGTGAGTTCAATGACCTTGAGATAACCTTGGGTGATGAGGGAAATATCTGAGAAATTATTATAAAAAATAATTGAATTTCTTTGTATTTATTTACTACACATAAAGAACCGTGAGGTACATAGTGTTTACATTTTGCTTGATACTTGATCATTTATTTTTAATTAGTTAAATTGGAAAAAGGATTACTCAAATAATGCACTGGATTTTAGTTAATTTTTCAATTAAATATTCTGATTTATTATACTAAAGAAAATGTCATAATAAATATAAAATGCCAAAAAGTAAAAACATAAATTACATTAAAAATAGACTTAATAATTAAAAAAATAAACTTTTATTTTCATTTTTAATAAATAAATTTATTTTTAAAATTGCAGTGTCTCATTTTATATTTTTTTAAAAACTTATGTGCAAAATTAAATTTTTAAAATAATAATTTATCAATAATAACAATATCTATATATAATATTATTTTTAAAAATATTTAAAAACAAATTATCCATAAAAAGGGTAGCTACAATAGAAAAGTAATAAGAAACATTCCTTGCGGCAAGATGTAACAATTTATAATTAATTTGACATAATATTAAAGTGGTATCATAAGAATTTAGGCCAATTTAGGATCCTGATTTGAAACATCAACAGTCACAGAGCAGTAATCAATTAGGAACATCTCGTTACTAGATGGCTATAGCATCGAAGTATTGCTAAAAATAATAAAGCATAACATGATCAGTAAAAAAAAGTATACGGTTGTTTTGCAACTAAAAAATTAAATGTAAAGAACACAATCCTAAGCATATTGTAAAAGAAAATCCATTTTAAAATAAATTGAATTTAATCTCGAACGCTTTTACAAACTTTATTACACTAATTAAATCATAACTAAAAACAATATTACTTTAAAATACAATATAAAAGTTATGAAACGTGAAAAGTTAAGTACAAAAGAAATTCAATTACAAAAGTTCCAATTATAATTCTCTGATATTTTCCTCTTGCAAAGAAATCATTGATTTCATTTTCTTACTTTATAAATTGCCAGATACCATGCCAGTACGACATTATGACAGAGTTTAAATTGAATAATCTCAGAGTTTACTATATCTTTTATTGTGCGATGTAAGCTAAGGGGTAATTTCTTCAAACCATGCAATGTTCCATGATACTTTTTTTTTTATGTAACTTTACGTTTAAATATTAGTAGAAAAAATTTAAGATATACTGTAGCTAGGGGGTATTCACAATAAAGCCGTAAGACATTATATACTGTATATAGGACACAGTATTTTGAGTCGAAATATGAATTCGCGTTTTTATTTTTAGCCTCAAAATAAAATAATATTCGTCCAAAGTCAAATAACTTCATTTCGAAATGACAATTAATTATTATTTAGATTGAGAGAAAAATGTTGATTCTATAATGGAGTATCGACCTCAATTTTTTTTTTATTGCAGAAATGGATAGAGGGTGCAAAGTTATGATACTCTGATTTTTTTCAGACTTTTTAGAGCCCGGGAACTATTTTTAAAAAATTATTGAAAGTTATTTTTGTGACGTCACGAGACGCCGCTCCTTAAGAAAAAGATAGGGCTTGCCGCCGCGTGACGTCACAAAAAGGACTTTCAATAATTTTTTAAAAATACCTCACGGGCTGTAAAAAATCTGAAAAAATCAGGGTAGCATAACTTTGTATGCGCTATCCATTTCTGCAATAAAAAAAATTGAGGACAATACTCAATTAGAAAAGCCTGCTGTACTATGCAGATAATATATAAAATATATTTTTTTATTATCCTGAAATTAACATGAATTTACAAACTAAACAAAGTACCTTTGCAAAGATTTTTATCTTAGTATATCAATACTTAAAAAAAGTTATTGCAAAAAACTGTTATACTTCGTTGCTTATTTTTGTTTGATCATTTATCATATTTCTTGAGCATTTCAAGTTTTGTTATGAAATTTCTATTTGGAAGTTACCATTTCATTATAATTAATACATTTCATTATTATAAGCAACCGAACACCTGATATATAATTGATCCCTCAGGGATTCTCATTTTTAATGCATAACATCGCAAGTTAATTTTGTTTTAAATTTAAAAATAAATATAATTTATTAAACAATATATTAAAATTAAAAAGTAAAAATTATTAAAACATTAGAATGGAGTACCGGCCTCAACATTTTTTATTGCAGAAATGGATAGAGGGTGCAAAAATATGCCACTCTGATTTTTTTTTTCAGATTTATTAAGGACCGGGAAGTATTGCTAAAAAGTTTTGGCGAGGTGGGGTTCGAATCCACGTCCCTTTTGGGTCCTATCTTTTATTAAAAGAGGCGGCAAGAGGCGGCACTTTTTCTGCACTTTCAATAATTTTTTTAAAAATACTTCCCGGTCTCAGAAAAATCTGAAAAAATTAAGAGTAGCATAATTTTGCACTCTCTATCCATTTCTGCAAAAAAAAATTTTGAGGTTGGTACTCCATTAAAAATAATAAAACTTTCAATTTAATTTTTTTTAAAAAATTCATGTCGATTATTATTTAATTCAATTTAAAATTGTAAAATAAAATAAATAATAATTTATTTATATTCTATATTCAATGTATAAAACAAATATTATTCAAACTTTTTAAAAAACAATTTTATTATTTAATTATAAATTATTACACGGTACATTGATTAAAGGGTGACTGTTACGTCAACATGAAACAAAAATCAATTACTGCTGCAACTTAATCCTTTTTTTATTAGTAAAAAATAAAATGAAATCAAACTGTGTGACGTCAGAGAAAGAGAGAGGAAAGAGGGTTTTAGGTTACACCAAAATATTTTTTATAAAAATATTGATTATATAAAAAAAAATGGTTTCATTACTGAGGTTGAATTAAGATTGATGCTTTTAGAAACTTTTTTTTTTGTTTTTGTTTTCTTAACATGTAAAAAAAATGTGGTGTATATAATTAAGGGCATAAACAATATCAAAAGGTCTTTTTTTTCAATTAAAGGACCATTTTAAAAGCCCTGAATATAATTTAATTCCATCCAATAAAGCAAATTTCTATTCTATTCTATTCTATTCCATTATATTTTTAATTGTATTATCAATTCTATTTAACCTTTGAATTATGATCCAGCCCTATAAATTATGATAATAAGTTGAATAAATAACATCATTAAATCATAAAGTTCCTATAATTAAAACAGTTTATGCAAAAATTATATAATAAAATTCATAACTCTTAATTTTAAATAAATATATATCTACATTTTTTACAGTAAACAACCACATTAATATAAAAAAATAAATAAACCCAGATTAATAATTTTTTTACGTTAAAATTTCTAATTATAAAAAAGATCACCTACATATATAAATAATGATTTGTTACATAATATGGGGATGTAACGCATGGGGAGGGTTGCTACCGGTTTCCACTCCGTCATCATCCTATAACGTTAAGAGCTGCTCTCGTCCAGGCAGCAGCCTCCACGGCGCACCAGGACAGAAATCAATAGCGCGAGCTCCAACCTCCTTTCTGTACCAAACAAACCAAGGTACAAAATATACAGGTAGAATTGATATAAGGAAATTGAACTACCGGATAATTTCCTTTTTATAAGAGAAATTTGAAAAACGAGATTATATATATAATATTAATAGTAAAAGTAGAGAAGGTGATAATACAAGGTGATATGGAGGGAGGGAGGATTGAAGTTTCTAATATTGAATATATAGTCTATCTAGATCCTTTAACATTTATTTGAATTGACAAAAAAAAAATTTTTTTTTCCTGAAAATGATTTTTGTCAAAAAGTGAAAAAAAAAAAAAAAAAAAAAAATGAATGAATGAATGAATGCATTATAACAGGTTCTATTTATCTTTCTAAGCATTAAATTAGGATCTATGAAAATGAATTGCACTTGGGAATGTAAAAAAAAGAGCATGCAAATTAATTAACCAAAGATAAAATCCCAACCTCTCTTCTACGCATCAAAAATTAATTCACGAAGATATGTATAGTATTTTGTACCTTAAAATTTTTACGAAAAAATAAACTGACACGAATTAAGCTAAAGTTTAAACCATCCCTATAGAAAATTTCACAGTCTAAATACAATTTTATTCTATTGTTTCTTATATCTAATTATATCTAATCGTTACGTACCATTTATATATAACTCTTAAAAAGTCCAAAGCCAGAACAAGATATACAACTAACATGCTATGAATTTTTTTAAAAATAAGAACATTCACTTTTAAGAGTTTCTCTCTCATTTTTTTCCACTACAAAACAAATTAAAAAGCCATTGTGAACAATATAGGTTAGAGGGGCACAAGTATTGATATCAGCTTAAGATAACTGAATCTCCCCTATCACAGATGCGTTACCATACTATGAAATAACAATATGGTTTATAAAAATAGCAGTACTTGAATCTTGAAAATTGTATAATTTTCTTATCTAAATTATCTCATATTAGTGATATATCTTATAATTTCTTTGCTAACGATCAATTCAATCTGGTCCATTTGTTGATACCTTGAGGTTGCTATGGGAACAGACACGGATAACAACAGTTCTACTAATCACAGTTACGCGGGGCTCGCATCAAATCCAGAGCACAAATCTGGTACACAGATAGAACAGATTGTGGATAAATAAATCACTTTGTGACATAATCTTGATTCGATTTTAAGAATAGGCTTCAATTAATATGACCATGCACCCAAGCAAATTGTATTCATTCATTATGAATAATCATAAATTAACAAGAACACTTCGGAGTAGCATAAATGTTATCCCTGTTTTGCAGAGTTGAAATAATTTTGAACTTTATTCACTTTTACCTCATCTTTTTGCCTCTTATTTTGCACCATTTCCGAGGTAAAAAGACGAAATTATGTATTTTTTCTTAATATTGAACATAAAAAGTTAGAAAAATTGCCTCTTTTTTAGCCTCACTTTGAGCGAGGAAGAAATTAGATATACTTTTTTAAGAAAAAAAAAAAAAAAAAATCAAAAGGTTTAGACTTTTAAAAAATGAGTTGAATACGCAATTTTTCAATTAAAGGACTGTTTCTGGGAGTTACTACGTAATTTATGAAGACGTTAAATTTTAATCGATTATGCAGGCTAGACTAGGCTATCATCTTACTTCTCCTAAATTGCAAATCTGTATATTTTTATCTCTTGGAGCTGAAGCTTTAACAACTTAGGCAGAAATAACTTTGGTGCTGTCCCGAGGTGAGGGAACCGTGGGAAACCTCAGTCAAGACGGACACCTCTACTTTTTATCATTAAACCAAAGCGATATCCAAAGCCTGGGGAACTACACACAAGTGCATCAATGCAGTGGGTGGAAAGCGATATGAATTTACCCCAGGGAGGGTTCAATGTGATATTTACTTGAAACGGTCACCCATCCAAGTACTAACCACGCTTGACGTAGCTTAACTTCGGTGATCTAGCGAGAACCGGTCAATGCACTGCGCCATGCTCAACCTCTTAATATATTCTAATGTCAATTACAGGGTTAATTTTTTATGTACTTTAAAAGTAGATAACAAAAACATAAAGTATAAACTTTATAATTTAAAACTTTTATTTCATTGTATAAAATAATCGTAAATTTACAAACTTTTAGGTGCGATATCAAATTATTATAAATTTTTTGTATACATGGAACATTGCATTAAAAAATTGATTTAGTTTTAATTTATTTACATATTATTTTGACAGTATTTAGCTAAACAGATGATAATATCGACTGTAAAAACGATTACGTAATAGGTCTAAATTATAATACTGGCATTGTATGTAACAATTTATAACAAAATGCAGATACCATAAGATACTGTCATATGTCTTATGGTTAGAAATTTGGTCACAAGGTATGGGTACTATCAATTCATACAATCCTAAGACTTATGAAATTTTCAGTTACAATTCTAGCCATAAGATATATACGAAGGTCTCTTATGATATTTGAAAAAAATGTTACGTATGTTTATTTTCATTTGTTAGAAAAGTTTGCTATCATATTTATCATCATAGCAAATTTTTCATGTTCTCGTATCGGTAAAAAAAAAATATATATATATTCATCCATCATATTATACGGCATATAGTTTTTCTTTACTAAAAAAAAAGGATGAGATCATCTATTTTTATTATTCTTTTTTTATTATTTTTTGTAAAACTCTCTCTATTGCTTTTTTTTCTATTGTTGGGCACTACACTTGACAAATCTTCTAAGCCTGCTTCTATATGTGTAACAATGAATAAAAATGCATTGTTAGCAAATTTAACAAGAAAAGACCTGAAATCGGTTCATTGTTTTTTTTTTTATTCCTATGATTTAATTAATTTTATTTTTCATAAAAAAAAAACGTGTTGTATGTGGCATTATAAAAATGTGATCATTAAAAATAAGTTTACTATTCATTAAATCATAATTAATTATACTTGATTTTATTTGAATATATTCTTATTTTTAAATAAAAATTACATTAAATTTTCAAAGGACATAAATAAAACTTTTGATAATTAATGTAAGAAAATATATGTTTGTTTTTAAGTTATCCCACAAGAAAATGTAATTAATTAATCGCATTTCATTAACAAAAGATTTTTGTTTAACAATATAATAGCTTGATGACCTATGTATTGTTATTTGCAAAAACAAAAAAAGTGTTTTATATGTTTGTGTAATTATTTTTAATTATGTGCTATTATGTGTGAACACAAAAAACAAATAATTGCTTTTATTTTTAGTCTATTTTTGCTTTCCTCCGTTGTACCGTAGTTTTATTAAATATCACGACGATATTTTAAACTAAAAGGATAAAGTAACGATTTTGATATATATTCTAAAATGTCAGAGGTCGCTCTTGACAGATTCTACCATTTGCATTTTTTTTTTATAGCTTGTTAGGTATAGTCTTATTTCTACAATATCTTTGAGTTAAAGCAAATATTAATAAAAGAAAAGCTGTATAATTATTTCTTTTATTAAAAAATATATTATAGTAAAAATCTAATTTTATAAATCACTAATTTAATTACAATACAAGATTTTCATTTTTAAAATAAAGTTCTTATTTTTACCGTTGGTGTCGCATGCATCATCAATGAAATTTGAACTATAATAGATTTCAGGATTTGACGATTGATTTCGGTTACTGCTAGAGTCATAAGTAATTTTGATTATTTCTGTCTGAAATTAAATTAAATCAATTAAAAAATTCGAGAATGTTATTTTAAAAATAATCGCCTATATTTTGAGCAAATTCAAGGCAGCAGTTTTCTAATAATGGGCGCGATTCATAAAGCAGTTATCCAGGTTTCTAACCACGTTTAACTTAACTACGTTTAACTAGGTGGTTTAACACGTAAAACAGGTATAGTTAAACGTGGTTAATATAAGCTAAACGTGGCTAGAAACCTGGCTAACTGTTTCGTGAATCTCACCCAATAGCTCCATGTTAAACTTCTACCTCAATTTTAACAAAACTTCTCAGACACAAATAATACCAAGTATTGAATAATTTTTAAAGTCCCCTGAAAATCACATATAAAATCGAGAGAACTGAATCTGAGATCTGAATAAACTGAGAATCATTTTAAATAACACGATATCTTATAAGAACTTTTTAACTTGATACTAAATCTATTTTTAACACCCCACTTTTGTAAGGGAAAATTTATTAATTATAAACACAATGTCCCGGAAGGCAGTAATTTAATCTAAGTCTCATATTTAATATACTGCGTCATACGTACGTCATACGTAGTGTAATTTTATATAACATGAATAGAGAATTCAAAAGGTTATAATTTTTCTTATAATATATATAATATGTCAATCATATTCATGCTATTTATAATACATCAAAGCGAAGTTTACGGATAACAGATACTTAAGTCATTTCTCATTTCTTTTATCATTTTTACACAAGTATAAATAACGTTTTTTTATAAAATTGAGAAAATCGTAATTATGTTTTACTTTAAAATGTTTTATTCATTCAAAGTACATTAATTTGCTCAATTAATCAAATAATTATATTTTTTGTTACTAACTCAATGCGGATAATTGTTAATAATCAAAAATTTTAGAACTAAAGAAATTACTTTTCATCAATTAAAATTTACAAAATGGAATAAATTTATATTTAACATTTTAATTAAATAAACTAAAACTTGCTTTAAAATTCCTTACTCTAATTTCCCCCATAATTTCGAAATTCAATTATTAGCAGAAATAAATTTTAAATTAAAAATTCTTCATGTTAACCCTAGCATTACCAAGGAGGGGGGGGGGAGGGAGAATCGAAACAGCCCAAAACTCTTTTTGAAAATTGAAAAAAATTGTAATTCTAATTTAGCAACCCAGTAATGTATTTCCGCAAAAAAATAGTGAGAAACTTTTAAAAAGGTTTTCTACTGTGATTTAAATAGCGGATCGTTTCACCCCCCACCCCTAAACGAAATATAACTTGGTAATTCTAGGGTTAATTATTGATATTAAAATTGATAGTATGCATGGCTCAAAGGTATTGATGATCGAAAAAAGGATTCTTTAGATTATAAGTTATTCATTGGTACCACTAAACGGTCCAAATGGTCCCACTATATTATAAGTAATTAATTGGTACCACTAAACGGTCCAGATGGCCCTGCTATAGTTCGGATTAACACTTTTGTACGGGCCATAACCACAATCAGCGATAATAAAATGGTAAGAAAGTGGTGGTAAGAAAATTAACTACAAATTTTAATTAGATTTATAATTAGGACCTTATCTCTATTATAAAATTTTTATTTGCATGGTATTTTTTTTTTAGGTATCTTGTAATTATTAAATTATATAATAAAAAAGCTTGTATTAATAAAGCAGTATCTTTGAGTCTATGCATTGTCTTTTATAATATTATAAAAATTATTATAGGCCTCTTTTCTAAGTATTGTATTTAATATACAGTATTTTATATGATATTTTATACGGTTTAATAATGACGATACAAAATTACAATATTATTTAGTAACATGCTGAATTTTATTTTGATTTTTTGTGAGTTCGGTTAGAAATTATCTAAATGCCAATTTGATTGCCATGCACCACTGCATCAAAAATTAGGGAAAGGTATTTCTACTTGTTAGTTAAAATTTTCTTTTTTATACTTGCAATGCTTTCAAAAATATAAATTAATAAAATTTAATTGTCAAAAAAATAACTGCTTGACTCAAAGATAATTGTTAAAATTTAAAAAAGGTAGGATACGCTGCACTATAAAAAAATTTATATTATATTATTATTATTATTATTATTTTATATTATCAATAATGATTTGATGATTTAGATGGCCCTGCTATAGTACAAGTTAACACATTTGTACGCGCAATAACAACCATCAGTGATAACAAAATGGTAAGATAAAGTAGATAAACGATCAGGCGCAAATTTGATTTATTATTAGAATTTGATATTTTTAGGGATTAATTATTATTAAACTCGATGTTTTTATGCTTGCTGCATCTTAGATTCTAGCCATATTTGGACTGTATGCTTGATACAGTACTTTGTGGTCTTTTTTTCAAACTGTTATAGAAACCAACGTTCCTTTATACCAGGTTAAGCCACCGATTTGACCATTGTTAAAAGGCTTAGCCAATTAGATTCAAGTATTTCAGGACCCATCGTGCCGCGAAACTTTGAATGAGCCCATCATGCAATGCTATTTTTGAAATTTCGCGGTACAATGGGTCCTGAAAAATTACAACAAATGACGCACGAAATTAATGCGTGTCTTAACCTGGTATAAAGGAACGTTGATAGAAACTATATTTCATTAAAGTGGTTATTAATCTTTGAGATAATACAAGATTTTTCTATCACTATATAAAAGACATATGTTATTAAGGTTCATATCCGCTGGTTAGTAGATACGAATATAGAACTTTTAAAGATAATCAACTAAAACTTCATTTTTATTAGCCGCCTTTTGAACCTTAATATCTTAAGTTACTTATTTTAATTAATAGAAATATTAAAAATATTGATATAATATTGTAATTAGTAATATGAGCAATTCATTTTCAAAAGAATTTTATTCAGAAAATACATATTTATTAGTCATATTACAATATTTTTTTTTTTAAATAGCCCCTGTAAAGTATGTTACCCCTAGTACTCATATGATCAAACAGTAGACTATGTTTCAGGCGTTCAATACATAAAGTAAATGGAACATACATTTTGCATTAACGTTGAATAAATTGATTAACATTAATTGGAGCGTTGCCAGTGATGTTTGTATATTAATACTAACAGTTTAATTCTTTTAATTCTTTTAATTCTATTAATGAAATTATTTTTTTTTTTTTTTTACTTTAATCAAAAACATAAACAAAGATTAATTACTTTTTTTTATTAAATGACATTTGTCATTATCTAATATCTATGCAATAGAAAGGGAGGGATGCTAAAAAGTTTCCAAACTTTTTAAAAATAACATTGCTTTGATGAAACATAACATAAAACCCATGTATATTCAAAACTAAAGAAAATATTTTATAAATGGTAGAATCACAATTATTGTGTAAATACACTTTGCACGTAGTCAATATAATCACCTCAGAATGTATTTAGGAACTTGAACTTTATTGTTATTGAAATTAAGGTTCATTTTTCTATCTTAAATACATTCTAAGGCAATGATTTTGTAAATAAAACTTTTATTATTAGAAAATAATCACAAATACTTCTACCATTAAAAAATCTTGTATTAACTCAATAGAAAATTATATTCTTAACTGTATCTCTCTTCTTTTATACCACTAATTCCTATCAATAATATTATTTTTTTCTATCACTATAAAAATTCTTATATACTATCAATATATTATTATATTTTTAGAGTAAAAAAAAATGAAATAAGTATTACAGAACCAAAAAATCGATGCTGGACTTCGCAAATTGCATGTAAAAAGGTATCTAAAAATATAAAGGATTTTAATATTTATTTAGGTAGAGAATAAATGATTGATTGAAAATCAATAATATTTATGCAGATGGTCCTGCAATAGTACGAGTAAACACGTTTGTGAGGAGTATAGCAACGATCAGCGATATTAAAATGGTAAGTTAATGGTAAGGCCCCCTTTAAAAAGAAACAAAACAATGGCGCTAATATTTATATATATATTTTGGGGCGAATGTTGTTGTGCAAATACCGTAGCATGACAATGAAAAAAAAAAGAAATAAAGATTTATTGAAAATAATAAATCAATCCCAAAGTACCCTCATTAATTTTTAAAATTCGGTGTATTCTTTTTGTTTAAATTTATTCCTATATACAAAAAGGTATCATCATTTAATTGGTAAGGTTTAATTTTTTTTTTGGTAGTGATTTTAATCACAAAAATTATCGTAAAATTTTTGAAGTTTCGTCATCAAATCATAAAAATTGAATTATGGAAAGGTATTTTTTTTATATAAACTTACATTATTTTTTATTAAACACAGATATAGTGTTCATTAAATTATACTTTTGAAAAATATATACATGAATAGTATTAATAAACTTTTCCAAAATTTAATATCAATCATTGTAATATAAAATTGTATAATACACATATTCCTATTAAAAATACGTCTAAATAGAAACACATTGAAAAAAAGAAAAAAAAAATCGTTAAAAAAAAAATAAATAAATACTAATTCTTCTTCTATCCCAAAATTTTTTCCTATTTTTTTTTTATTCCTGACTATCTACATACACTTGAATTTTTTTTTAATTACTACCCTAATTAACGTTTTGGTCTTGTTAATTTGTTCAGATGGCCCAGCAATAGTACAAGTCAACATTTTTGTCAGGAGCATTTCCAAAATAGATGATGTTACAATGGTAAGTTTAAATTAGGGACATATTTTGAAAAAAAAAATACAAAAATATTATTTATTAATTAATTTTTTTAAGTATTCTGCATTCTTAATATTTTTTTTTTAGTTTAAATACAAATATATATAACCTTTCCAATATTTAATATATTGAATACAAATAAATATATCAGTTATCATTAATTCATTAAAAAAAATGAAAATGATAATTGATTTAGTAATATAATACACAGTAAAAAAAACAAAATTCCTTAAAAAAATATATATCTTCCTTCTTTTTCCTTTCTATATTCCTTAATCGAAAAAAAAATCCAATCAGAAAACTCTTCCATGTTTGTATTTTACTAATATAGCAAGATACTTAAGTAATAATTTTTATATATTTCGTTATATAGTAGCACAGTAGGAGTGTATTATTAAGAAGAAAAAAAAAACAGCGTTGTCACCTTTATAATTAAATGTATTATTATACGTGACATAAAAATATATCATTAGTCACTTCAATCGAATTAGGCGAAATATCGATATAGTCCTATCTTGTGCTAAGAACAAATTTTAAAGTCGTTTTTTATATTATAATAATGTTATAGATATAATAGAATCGTGTACACGTATGCTTTCATAAAAAAAAATGTTTTTTATTTCCATTTTGTGCTTATTTTTTTAAATGGTACTATATATGTTTCTTGATGCATGCTTTTTGTAGTTTGTGATGTTATTTTTCATATTTTTAAATGTTTATATTGGTAAATATGTATTAATTATTGTGTTTAAAAGCTCAAAATTTATTTGAATATGTATTTTCACCCTTCAAAAAAATTACACTAAATTACTTTAATTATGGTGCAATTATTGCAATTAATTCCTATAATTTTTATTGAATGGAAAACAATTCTATGGAGATGGTAACAATGGTAAAAAATTTCATTTCAATACTTACTGGAATTTAAATAATAAAAAATTACTTTTTTTTTTTACATAAAATATAGTCATTATAATATTTTTATATTCGAATGAGCTTTTTTTCTAGAAACATTTTGACCTAGTTATGTCAAGAATAGAATATCGAACCGACTAGTGAATGGAAATAAATGCAACCTTTTTGTTTTCAATTTATCTTTCAATTACGAGGAAAAACAATGGCAAATTGTCATATAGTACTATAGATTACCGGGAAGAAAAATATATTGAATTACGTTTCAGACAAAGTACAGTTCTAACCCTAAAAAATTCTTCCACAGAAATTGATGAGGATATTTTCTGAGGTAAGAAGTGTACATAAAAAAAAGGCTAGGAAAAAAAAATTATTTTTAAAAACTTGCAACGAAAATTGAAAAATATTTTCTTTAAAAAAAAAAAAATACAAAATTTATTTGAGCTGCAATTACCAATATAAATATTTGATGAATGTAACACTCACAATTGTGTTAGTGTTGCATGTTTTCTGTAGCCTGTTACTACTTGTTTAATTGTAATTATAATTTCAAAAATAGCATGATTCATAATTATAATTTTATTATATTTTTCAATATTTTTAAAACCCTCATCCTTTTATACCAAAAAAAAAAATATACAAAATAATAAATATAGAATTCACATCAAATTATATTCTATTAGTTATAATTTTTTTTAATTCTTTTACTTCATTCTCCATAATATATTCTATACTTTCATTTTAATTTATATTATTATTTATTTCGTAGAAAGCTTTTCAAAAATTGTATCGTTTTAAAAATCATTTTCATCAAGACTTAACAAATTATTTTAAAGCTATAATTATCATTTAATTTAAAAAAATTAGGTGGACATATTAATTAGAATTAAATCAATTATAATTAATTAATATTGTAAATCATTTAAATCTAAATTGGAATTAAAAATTTAGCAGAAATTAATCTAATTAAATTTGATAAAATGTAAAAAACATCGGAAAAAAAAAAAATGGAAAAAAATGGAAAATTGAAAAGATGGATGCAAATTTTTAATTAATTGTGGTATGATGACCACTCATTACAGAAGGGCCTACTATTGTCGCTGTCAACATCTTCCTAAGATCAATCAGCAAAATTGATGATTACAAAATGGTGAGTTAATTAATAATTAATTAATGTGCTTGTTTAAGCGATAACTAACAAACGTCGAAAAGTGCCAAAATACTTCGATTTCATCTACTTATATTTCTTTTTCTCTATCAATCCCCTTTTTCTGTTATTAATTAATCATTTTTCAATCCATTTATCCTTTCAAATAAAAAAAAATACAACTTAAAATTGCTCGCATAAATTAATAAAGCATTAAAAGGGCTATATATATAATCCAAATAAAATTCATTATTTTATTTTTTTCTTTTCTATAGTGATTATAAAATATTGAAATCTATTTTTTAAAAAACACGGCCTTTTTTAGCATAAAAACAGACACGCCAAAAAGGAACGTGCTAATTTTAAATATTTTATTATTTTTTTATGTAAAATACGCTCAAAAGAATTAATTGTAATACCATTTCATGCTTTTTTCACTTATGCAAAAATTAATAAAGAGGTTCATAAATCATATCAATGTTTTAAATTTTAGAAATAATATTTTAACATACATAAAACTTGCATGTATTGTGTTTTTAGAACCAAATTTTTTTTTGAATAACTGTCCACATATATTTTTTTTATCGTTTTATTTAAATAGAACCTGTTTAATTTTATTGTTGTTTTTTTTAACAGTTTTACGCAATATGTTTTTTTCTTATATTGCAGCTAAATTATATATATTATGTTGGTTAAAAGATTTTGCGTTGAAGAGCATAATAATTAATTAATATTTTTTTTTTAAAAAAAAAGTAATTCGTTTGAGATACAAAAACTCAAAATTTGATATTTTCAAACTAAAAATTGGACATATTTGAATTTTGATCAACAAATAGATTATATTTTTCGTAAAAATTGAGAACTTAGATATCAAAATATGTAAATATGTTAGATCTGACAGCCCACTCAAAATCTATTCCTATACAAACCTATAACCAAAAAAATAACTTTTTCCTTTCTTTCCTCCCTTTTTCCCTACTAAATAATAATAATCTAATAGCTAAACACTTTAATGCTTTCTATATACACAAGTTTTTTTTATTCACATCTAGATTACACAAACTAAAGATTCTATTATTTTTACAACTAAAGTTACAAAACCAAAACTGCTATGTTATGTATATTTTACCTATTTTTTTTTTTTTTATTAAAGCAATTCAAATATTTAATAGAATTTTTAGTTTATATTTTTTTATGTCGTATGTCTATAAATTTAAATAATTTATTACATAATATTTTGCATGTTTAAAAAAAAAGAAAAAAAAAAAAAGAAACGTAAATGCTAAATGTTTTTATGTATATGTACTGTACCCAATGAAAAATAGAAAAAAAAAATAAGCTTATTTGCATATTTTATAATTTCAGTACTTTTTTTTTTTTTGTTCGTACACGTCATATATATATATTTGATGTTGTTTGTTTGTATTTTTTATTATTATTAAATGTATGGACATACGGATTAAAATTATTAATAATAATGCACACTTTCACAATAAAATATTATTCAATTTAATATATAAAAAAAAAATAACAAGTAAAAAAATATTACAATACCAAATATGAAGCTGATGAATGGTAAGTTATATGTTGCAAACAATGTGTATGTTGTACCCTGCTTGATAAATAACATTATTTATATCATACAATGGACAACATACATGAAATTTTTTTATTGCATAAATGAATAGAGGGTACCAAATTATGCTACTCTGAATTCTTTCAGATTTTTTTGAGACCCAGAACTATTTTTAAATAATTATTGAAAGTGCGGCCACGCCCCCTGGAGGCGTCAATAGGCGTCCAGTCTATATCCTTTTTATTAAGGCTGCAGGGGTGCCAACTGAAATCACAGGACTTTCAATAATTATTTAAAAATAGTTCTGGGTTTCAAAAAAATCTGAAAAAATTCAGAGTAGCATAATTTGGTACCATCTATTCATTTCTGCAGTAAATTTTTTTCATGCATGTTGTCCATTAATCAATGAAATTATTTTTAAATTTCATAACAGAGGTACAAGTTGGTCATATTTTCATATTAAGTTACTGGGAAGTGCTATAAGAAAATGGTCTTCATTAAATTATTCAAATTTTAGCAGAAAAAAAGGTTAATATACTTTATAAAAATGTAATATTTTTCAATTTTTGTAATTTATTGCCTAACATATAGTTGTTAATTCTTATATAGTTTACACCAAAGTCTTTTACTCGCAATGGTTGTAACAAACCATTGTTTATAATGTCTGTCGCATGAAGCTTTTTTCATTGTTAAACATGGGAGTGCCTAATTTTGCCACCAAAGCAGAGAACGTAATGGCATTGTTGGCGCTAGGCAACCGTTTCAACTTTATAATGAATGGTTATTTTCCATAAGTTAACATTTAAATCAACAACCGTCCCATGTTTTTCCCTTCACGTGACAGACATTACACAACAATACTTTGTTTACTAACAACGAGCAGAAGACTTTTGTTTACACTTAATGTTATTAGTTATTAAAATTTAGAGATGATTTCATGGTACACTCGTTACCTTGGAAAATTTTCAACTTACAGTCTTGTTAATCACAAAGCCCTGTGTTATTCTTACGAGGTATGGTGATTAACAAGTCCACAAAGGAAATTTTTCCGAGGTGACGCGTGTACTATGGGAGCTAAAATGTTAAAAGGAACGATTCAGCAATTAAGTGTTAGTTTCTTACTTGTTACCTGTAATGGAAAAGGTGATTGAGTGTAGCACCGGTAGTTGGTAGCATTGACGTATTTTCACAATGTTAATTTTTGAATCTACAAATCTGGAGTAATTTTGAACCTAGAGCTTAGCTGATTGCAGAAATGTCAAGATTATGAGGTTCTCTGGGCACAGATTAAGTTTTTATGTCTTTAATTAAATAAAATTATTTTTTTAAAACTTTTGAAAAAGAATGAGAATATTTTAAAAATCTTAAAAAATAGTTTTATTTACTGAAAAGCACAAAAACTTAATCTGTGCCCTAGAGAAACTCATAATCTTGACATTTCTGCAATCAGCTAAGCTCTAGGTTCAAAATTACTCCACATTTGTAGATTCAAAAATTAAGAAAAAACTTTTGTACCTCTATGTTGTATTATGTACAGCCACACGAGGAAATAAATAAATAAATAAATAAATAAATAAATAAATAAATAAATAAATAAATAAATAAATAAATAAATAAATAAATAAATAAATAAATAAATAAATAAATAAATAAATAAATAAATAAATAAATAAATAAATAAATAAATAAATAAATAAATAAATAAAAATTGTGAAAATACGCCAGTGCTACCAACTACCGGTGCTACACTCAATCACCTTAAATCGCTTGCTCAAAATCTTTAGTTCACATAGTAGTCAAGAAAACTTCAACTCTGCTTGTATTGAGATAAAATTTTCTTGTAGGCAAAATTGTATCTTGTAATACAGGCTTTAAGAAGAAGCAATTATAAATAAAGCAATAACAAAGTAATAATATATATATTATATTAAATATTTTTTTAATGTTCCTAACGGATATGAACCTTTTCCCTGTTAAATATTAACTTGCTACTGTACAACATGTGGAAGTTAGAAACTAGTGTTACAATCTGCTTCTTGTTACACAATTGTAATCACTTTTAACACCCACATAAAGAGGAAGTTGTTTTGGTAATAATTTTAAAGTACCCAATTCTACGTGCGATAAAGATTATATTTACTGATAAACAAGTTTGATAATGAGCCTTCTTGAAAATGAGCTTTTGAAGTTTTGTAATACTCCAGTACATACACATTACATAAATAAAAAGCTAATGCTGTTAAATAAGCCTTTAATTTTAATACGAGCAACATAATTCCCAGTTCACTTTTTATTATTGCAAAAATGGATGTTACGTCGATTTTTCTTCACATTTTGTCCGAGTTCGAGAATTACTTAAAAAATAATAAATGTGTGGTGTTGTGGTTTTAAAATGATGGGACCTAAACGCATCCAGGGGGCGTGACCGAAATTTTAACAATTATTGTTTAAAAACAGTTCCGGGGCTCAAAAAATCTGAAAAAAAAAATCAGAATGGCGTAGTTTTGTACTTTTCATTTCTGCAATATTTTCTTTCTTTTTTTTTAACGTTCTAGATTAATAATAACAATATTTCCTCTAAATTTTAAATTTTTAGAGATAAATATATAAGTTCGTTATACCAACTTGTAGCACTTCTCATGAAAATTTGGCATCCAAAACCTTTGAATAAAATTAAAAAATATATATCTTGATTCAACATGTTGGCATTATTTTATATCATTAAATAAATTAAACTTAAATTTATTGAACTTTATTGAACTTTATTGAATACAAAATATATCAGATTTAACTAAACGATATTAATTATGAAGTTATAAAAGTACATTTAATAATTATCTTTTGAAAATATTGCCATCTTATATAAACTTTTGAACAGTTTGTTTTCTAGTCACACCAAATTTTGCATTTTACTTTGAAAACGACACTAATATATTATCAAAATTAGATATCAGATTTATAAAAAATTATATCTTTCCAATTAACTACGGTTTGTATCAACTGATACTATTCGTAGATACTTATTTCTATCTTTTTCATGAATCTTACCTTAGTAAAATTAAATATATTTTGTAAGCTTTAAACGTTCTTCCAGAATATTCTTTTTTGTCCCTTTAAATTTTCTATAATAAAATCAATAAAAACACGAAATAATAAAGCCAACAATAGAAACTGCATTAGTACAACATACACGTTGTTTATTTATGTTTGTGTGTCTTTTTGTCAATAGAAATTAGAGCTGCATTATGAAATTATAACAATAGGGCTTCATTAGGACAATTGTTGCTAAAATTATTATTTATGCTTTCGCAAATGCACAAACAAATATACTTCATTATATAAAAAAAAAACACCATATGTTATTTTGTACTGCAGCTTCTTATTTTAACAAAATGTGTTAATTTTTTGTGTCCTATGTGTATTGTGTGTTATATGTGATGACGTCACTTCTATAAATAATTATAAACAATTACGCACTTAACAATATAAACAAAACAATAATCTCATTAAAAAACATTGAGATTATATACTAGCTTATTTTATATAAAAATTTTAATGTGTATTAATTAATAGATTTATTTCAGATTATCATCTTTTTTATATGAATGTCATTAATTTATTATTATTTTATTTATTTATATATTTTTTTAAATTGATCGGTAAATGTAACATTTTATATTGATTTCTGGTTTAATACTTTTTTTTTTAATAGAGGCTTCAAGTGATGCGCTTTCACTGCGCAACTGTTTGTCGCTATGGTCCATCTTGCACTTGAAAATGAAGCAAAGTGTTTTTTTTAACTTTTCTCGGTTATAAGTCAAGTAAAAAATCTAAATCCTGAATTATCTACTTTATTTTTCAGTTTGGACCAAAGTTCCGTAAAGGAATTTTTTCTAACAAATCTTATTCTTAGTGAAAAAACGAATTCACGTTTTTTTTTTACATAGGTTTGGTATAGCGGGTGGGAACACCGAAAAATCAGCTGACTTGAAGCCTCTATTTGTTTGTAGTTGATGAATAATATTATCGCATTAATTTGGTAATTTTTTTTAGTAAAATCAAAAAATAAATATCTATTTTCCATATTATTTTTATAGAACTTAAGAAATCAATATGATACGAAATTATTTCAAAATTTATCGATCAAATATTTAATTATGTTAGCAAAATAAATGGGTAAGTACTTGAAATTTAAAAAAAAAATATTAATAATGAAATTAAATATTTCTTCAAGTATTTCTTCAGCCCATTTATCTTGTTAGCGTAAAGTACACATACTTACAAAGAAAATAATACAACCCAATTTCTTTGTAAATTAGTGTATATTCACAATAATATTGCACACGCATTAATAATTAAATATTGCTTAATTGCATAAACAATACTTAATTTCTCCAAATTATAACATGGATGAAATAATTGTTGCTTATAATATAAAATAGTGCACTTTTTTTTAAAAATTCAAGTAGACACAAAAAAGTGCAAGACTTTTTTTTTATGAACATGTGTGTACTTTTTATTGTGATATGATGTGTACAATTCCCTATACCCTCACTGTACGATATGTGTGTGTTATATGTATATGTAATGGGGATCTATAATCAACATTTAAATTGGTAAGTATTATGCAACAAATATTAAATATCTACATTTTTTTTCAACCACTTCCTTAATACTTTCCAAAAAAAAAAAAAATTTTTTTTTTTTATTTTCCTGTATTTTTTTTAGAAAGTGCATGGATTGCAAGTATAAATATTTAGTGTTGAATTGAAAATATTGAATGCATTGTATATTTCAATGTATTAGTATTTTGTGCTTATTGTATGATTAATTGTAATTCACTGTAAAGCTTTTAATGTTAAATATAATTAATTAATTAGGTAATATAATTAGATAAATTTGTATGGATATACAAAAAAAATCAATAAAATATTGAAAACGATTAAAAAATCATGCACATAGAATATTTAATATTAGTTTATATATATAATAATCAGATTTTAAAATAAATAATTTAATTGGTTTAATTTTGATCACGTGGAACAGAAAATTGTCACGTGATTAATATTAACCAATCACAAAATTCCTCTGAGGCACATAATTTCAAAAATATTACTTAGCTTTGCTTTATAAGTTTTGATCTAAATAGAAGTCAATCAAATAAATCAGTGCATGTATATAGTGTCAATAAATTATATAAACAGAAAATATGTTATTAACTATCTTAAACCAATATATATGTACAGTAAAAACTTCCTTTACAAATTGTTCGACTCTAAACTGTTAGAAATTTTCTATGAAAACGACTGTACAGCTAAGGTAAAAAATACTGGAACATTTGGCATTCATAAAAGTCAGAGTAGACACCAATAGTTCATTACCGTACTGACTTGGCAACACTGTCTATTTTATTGTAGCCTTGTTGGCTCGAGAAAACAACTCAGGTCACCACCTGAACTCCAACAGTGTTGTCATATCAGTCAAATGAGTGTCCTAATGGTGCTCAATTCTACACTCCAGCATGCAAAGTGTTCCAATCTTATTGTCCTTAACTGTACTTCAATAGTTGCAAACAAATTTCTTTATTAATATTCTGTAATGCATATTGAATCAATTTCTAACTAAATCCAAATAAAATTAATTTTACATAATGGAGTACCGACCTCAAATTTTTTATTGCATGCAGAAATGGATAGAGGGTGCAAAAATATGCTACTCTGAATTTTTTCAGATTTTTCTGACACCGGGAAGTATTTTTTAAAAATTATTGAAAGTCCCTTTTGATGACGTCACGAGGCGCCTCTCCTTAAGAAAAGGATAGGACATTAACGCCCGTGACGTCATAAAACGGACTTTCAATAATTTTTTAAAAATACTTCCCAGGCTCTAAAAAATCTGAAAAAATTCAGAGTAGCATATTTTTGCACCCTCTATCCATTTCTGCAATAAAAAATTTTGAGGTCGGTACTCCATTATGTAAAATGTATATGCAGCCTATTTTGTCATAAAATTAGGCAACCAACCTGGACTGCCTATTGAAGGTTTCAATGTTGGGTCAAAAACTACTGCCTAAATCTTACCCCAAAGCTACATATATTTACGATATTAAATTTCGATATAGTAATATTCCCTGCCTTTGAAAGTATATTTCATTAATTAGACATCAAGGATATTAATACGGAAATTTGAAGTCAATGAAATCAGTACTATAAATAAAGTATACCTGTTTGTAGGTTTGTAACTGGAAGTTATTTTAATTAAATAATGTACATTGACGCATTACGATCAATATATTTTAATTAATTTGCTAGTAAATTTACCACCAATTTTATTATATGACGCACATGATATTAATATAAATAATTTATATTTAGCGCATGATAGAATTACACAATTCTGACGTACTAAAATTAATTTACATAAATTAAATATAATATATTTAAATATCATGAATATATTGGAAAATTACAGTTTAATAAATATAAAATTCATACTCAGAAGTTAAGATTTTTAAAAGGGCATTCACAAAGCCTTAAGGCCACAATTAAGGCTCAATAATTTAAGACCAGATATTTTGGGTCTAAAAAACACGTCTAAAATCAAGCTTTAAATTATCGAGCTTTAAATGTGGCCTTAAGACTTTGTGAATGCCCCTTCTAGTCTTTTGAAACTTTACAACTTAATTCACATTTAAATTTTATAACCTCCCAAATTAATTTAATATTCCGGAAATGTTAGGTTTATGATAATCTGTTTGTAATTCAATTTTCAAATTCTACAGAGCGTTTTACAAGTACTGACCTGTGTGTGAAATTGGAACACTGAAATACGAATGGAATGGCCAGAATTCTTAAACTTCTTTTGGAATTATCATATTAATTAACAACTTAATTTGGCTATTGTTTAACCAAGACTTCCGAGAGTAAACTTAAATTTTGTTAAACTGAAATTAAAATTTTCAAAGTATAATCATATTTTGTATATCCAAACAAATATTAAGATATAAAATTAACGTTATCTCATAATTAAGACTAAAATTGATAACGCTAATAAGATCAATGTTAAAGTTGATCTACACGGTCCGGGGTTCGACAAGATTCTGAGCGGGATTTTTATTTCAGGAATACAGCGTGCAGTTGACCTTCAGGGAGCAATGGCTGGACGAAAGACTCAAGTTCAACGATTTTGGGGGTAAGTAATTGATAATTATTTCAAAATACTATATGGGTTTATGGGGGGCATTCACAAAGCACTTTAACCCTAACTTTATATAGCCCCAAGTTTTATCCCTGGTACTAAACATATGGTGCTAAACCAGGGGCTAATCATGTCTAGCTCCTAGTTTAGCACCATGTTTAGTACCAGGGATAAAACTTGGGGCTAAAGTTGGGGTTAAAGTGCTTTGTGAATGTCCCCCAGTGATTAACAAATATCAATCCAGATATCAACCCAACCATTAATAAATTTTTATAAATTTTTTTTTTACAAAACTTTATATTTTATCAATATTTATTAAAATAAAAAATTTATTTTATAAATATAAAGAAATAAATTTCGCATTGCTATACATTGATTATCAATAATTCTGCATTGGAATATGTTGGCTACAATCGAATGCAACTTATAATTGAATGCATAAAAATGTGATTTATAAATACTTTACAAATAAGGTTCTTCCTCGATACGTATTATATTATTTCCTTTTGTAAATAGACAATAATGGTTGCATTTTTTTATTTCATGTTAAGAAAATATACCCAAAATTATCTTTTTCTGAATTTTATCGGATTTTTTGGAGTGCGGGAACTAATTTTAAAAAAAAATTTAAAATACCTGAATTTGGGTGGTACATCTGATGGGACAACCGTGACGTCATATGTCGTGCTGTGATTGGCTGTTGATGATGTCACGGCTGCTGTGATTGGCTGTCGATGACGTCACGGTTGTCCCATCAGGTGTACCACCCAAATTCAGACATTTTAAATATTTTTTTAAAATTAGTTCCCGCACTCCAAAAAATCTGAAAAAATTCAGAAAAGCTTAATTTAATGTATATTTTCTAATTATGAAATAAAAAAATGCAACCATTATTGTCTATTGAAAGAAATCATTATGTTAAGAAACATTGAGTTACAGAAAATATCAGTATTTGTAAAACAATCGGTCTAAAACATTGAATGTCCATAATCCATATCGATGAAATCCAAAATAAAACAAGGGTATTTTGTTTATTTACGTACTTTTGATATAAATTATACATTAAATATTAAAAATCTATTTATTAAATTATTCTATATTAATTTTTAAGGAAATTAATATAAGATAATTTATTTATGAAACAATTTTTTATTAACTTTAACAATAATATTGAATTAATATTTTATAAATAAAGAATTACAACTTGAAAAAACTATTGATGTACAAATCAAAGTTATCATTTGCCGAGACTGCTTTCAGTCTGAACTAGTCTAATACAGTGTAAACATAATAATAAAAATATAATTAAATTAAATACTTAATAGAGTATCCACCTCATTTTGCAGAAATGAATAGAGGGTACAAAGTTATGCTATCCTGATTTTTTTCAGATTTTTTAGAGACCGGGAATTATTTTTAAAAAATTATTGAAAGTTCTCTTTGTGACGTCACGAGACGCCGCTCCTTAAGAAAAGGATAGGACTTGCCGCCGCGTGACGTCACAAAAAGGACTTTCAATAATTTTTTAAAAAAAGTTCCCGGGCTCAGAAAAATCTGAAAAAAATCAGGGTAGCATAACTTTGCATTCTCTATCCATTTCTGCAATAAAAAAATTTTGAGGTCGATACTCTATTATAATATAAGGATATACTCTCAGATTAAAATTTCACTTTCAGATGTCTTGATTGTTAAAAAAAAAAAAAAACAAGACATGAATATTGAAAGTATGATTTTTTTTTTTTTAATGTTCTCCTCTACATCCCCTATCAGTAACTAAAATTTCATGCGTACAAATTTGAGCTAGTTTTCGAGTTAACTACTTTAACATAGAACAAAAAACCTAATTTAATGGAACTCATTTATTTCTTCATGTAGTCAACTTTAAAAATTAATAATTCAGAAAGTAGCTCAAATTTGTATAGCTGATATTTTAGCTACTGATAGGGGATGTAGAGGAGAACATTTAAAAATTTGTTCATGATTTTCATGTGTGGGATTTTTTTTTTTTTTTTTTTTTTTTTTTTTTTTTTTTTTTTTTATACATTAAGCGTCTTAATTAGCATTGATAATTCAATTAGGAAAAATTTTCAAATGTTATTAGCGAAAGCTATCAATTAAGTTTCATTTCATTAGTCACATTAATATTTGATGCTTTCATAAAGAGAAGAGACAATAATAACCTCGTTTTCACAGGAAAGCTGAAATACCTCACGCTTACTGAGGCCAGTCGAGTTTGGATGCCGGATCTTTTCTTCTCTAACGAAAAAGAGGGTCACTTCCACAATATCATCATGCCAAATGTTTACATCCGAATCTTCCCCTACGGTTCAGTGCTCTACAGTATTCGGTGAGTACAATTGGCAACACTGATATCCAGTATTCTGTGAATACATGTTGCAACACAGAAATGTACAACATACATTGTATGAAAAAAGTTTATTGCAGAAATGAATAGAGGGTACCAAATTATGCTACTTTGAATTTTTTCAGATATATTTGAGACTCAAAACTATTTTTAAATAATTATTAAAAGTGATTTAAGTTAATTTGGCACGCCTGAATTCTTAATAAAAAAGATAGGACCGAGACGCCTATTGACGCCTCCAGGGGGCGTGGCCGCACTTTCAATAATTATTTAAAAATAGTTCTGGGATTCAAAAAAATCTGAAAAAATTCAGAGCAGCATAATTTGGTACCCTCTATTCATTTCTGCAATAAATTTTTTTCATGTATGTTGTCCATCATTATTGAAAGTGCTGTAAGTTAAGTTGGCACCCCTGAATTCTTAATAAAAAGGATAGGACCGAGACGCCTATTGACGCCTCCAGGGGGCGCGGTCGCACTTTCAATAATTATTTAAAAATAGTTCTGGGTTTCAAAAAAATCTGAAAAAATTCAGAGCAGCATAATTTGGTACCCTCTATTCATTTCTGCAATAAAAAATTTTCATGTATATTGTCCATTGTATGTACAGATAAGGTAAAAAAGAATGGGACACAACATGCGTGAGTGTAAAAGTCAATAAGACTCATATACTTGGGGAGTCCATTCTATTGGCTTATCTGACAACGCCATCGTATAAAGATGAACACACTACATTTACATGACAGTGTTTAATACGGTTATGTTGATGACGCCTCATAAAAATAACATTATCCGTCGTAAACGAATCCGTTTTCAATACCATCATGTAAACGTAGTGATACATGACTTAGAAACTACATGGTCATAATAAGAGACCGTTGCCGGTGAGTGATAGTGCTTATTTCAACATTCCATCATGTTAAGTGTTCCAGTCTTATTTTCCATAAATGTATCTGATTTTTACCACCAGGGAGAGAACGTGACATTGTTGGTGCTATAGAAGGCCTTTTTAAATTATAAAACACTGTTAATTTTTCATATAAGCTAGCATGTGAAGACTTCCGAAAGTCTTTGGTAAAATGTAAATCAACAATTTTCTATTTTTCCCTATACCGGACAAGAATGTGAAAATTTTAGAGAATTAATCGAAAGAAGGGGTAAAAATATGGTACTGTGAATTTTTTCAGATTTTTCTGAGACCGGGAACTATTTTTAAAAAAAATTATTGAAAGTCTGTTTTGATGACGTCACGGGCGGCACTCCTTAAGAAAAAGGATAGGGCAGTGCCGCACGTGACGTCATAAAATAGATTTTCAATAATTTTTTAAAAATAGTTCCCGGTCTCAGAAAAATTTGAAAAAATTCACAGTACCATATTTTTACCCCTTCTTTTGATTAAGCCACTAAATTTTTCACATTCTAATATCTCATTGCTCAACAGTATTTTGTTTACAAACGAGTAGAAGATTTTGCTTTATATTTTAACCCACTAATAAGGCAGTTTACTTAATAAAGGAACATGACGTAGCTATGAATTCACTTATAGATTTTCGCTATAAACCTGTGTATGATGTTTACTAAGACGTTTAACTAATTAATACAAAACGTTTTTGAAGTTAATAAACAATTTAAGAAAGACGACGTATCATTAATTCTCCTTTTGTTAGAACCCCGCCCATTTCTAAGGCGTTTATTTATAGACAAGGGTATTGTTATGACCCCTTTCTGATGGTAGATTAAGGATATTAAATCTGAACTGAAAAATGAAAAACAAGGGCTGGAGCTGAACTGCTTTGTTGATTTTATTAAATTAAAATGTACATGTTTATGTCACGTTTTATTTTTTACAATTTATTTAAAATAATAATATTTTAAAAATTATTTTATATTATTTTAGTATTAAAATTTAAAATAATATTTTACAAGCAACATTTTATTAGTTAATTAAAATTTTAAAAACTTTAGAATTAATATATAAAAATATATGTTTACTTTGTTACTTAATTTATATAATAAATTATTCGCGAAAGAAGTTATATCAAAATGACAAATTATTTACACAAGATGTACACAATTATTGTAAATACAAATGGAGGATATATACAATACATACTAGATAGTTGAAAATGTTGAATCCATTTGAATGGGCAATATTAACTAATAGAAATTAATGAATCAAATTTAAATTTTTAATATTAAGAAAGCAAAAGCTACATGGGGGGTTGTATGCTAAAATGCTAAATGAAGACAATTATCCTCTGCTTACCTACAGTTTAAAAAATAAATGTCAAAAAGGTTGCACAAATAACGAGAGGTTTCCAAGTTTCCTGAGTTAAATTAACAATGGACAACCTGCATGACATTTTTATTGCATCTTTGGATATGGAACCTCCAGTTAAAAAGCATTTTTTGTCAGTTTTCTTTCTATATCAAATCAAAGTGAAAGACTGTGACGTCAGTCATGCAAATATTAAACACACAAGTATAAGGAAAGATAGTATGACGTCACAGCATTTTTCCTCGATTTTAAGGGTGTTGGAGAGATAAAAGAAGGAAAAAATTAAGAGTACACAATTCAAGAGTTTCTCTACCCAATAAAAAAATTCAAGCTGTTTTTTTCATTGCTTGGGCAAAATCTCTCCCATACAGGCGTGGATCCAGGAAGGGGAGGCTGGGGGTGCAGCATCCTTCCCCTCCCCGAAATGTTTGATTTAACATGGTTAATATATAATATATAGGCATTTCCCTCACTCAAAATTTTTAATATTGGTTTTATGCAAGCGCCCCCCCTCCCCGATTTTTTTTCCTGGATCCACTCCTGCTTTTATATTTAATCACCCTTTAGCTATCCTAGTTCTAACAATAAGTGTACGTTTTGACCTTTTCACATGTTAATAATTGTCCTTATTTTGTCCACAGTATATCTCTGACTCTGTCTTGCCCGATGAACCTGAAGTTGTACCCTCTCGATCGTCAAGTGTGCTCCCTCAGAATGGCCAGCTGTAAGTACAAAAATTATCTCAAGCACTTAAGTCTAATTAACATAGTGTTGTAATTTAGTCCGAATATATCACTAAACTCTGCACTATAGTGGCTATATATAAAATTATTAATTACTGTAGAATATAAATTGGTTACACACAAATTTAATCTGGATCTTTTGTTTTTAAAAGTTTTTTTTTATATTTACACATATACATATATGTATATGGTACGTCTGCTGATGCAAATCGGTTTTAAGGTCCTATTATGTAGTAAAAAAAATCATACAATTATTATTTCCAGAAAAAAATGTGATCTTAATTCTTTGTTTTCATGGAATGGTTTTTATTTTCAACGATTTTTTTTTTTTATTCTTATTTTAAAATTACAATTAATGTTATGTGAGCAAAATTTAAAACCCATGATCAGTATCAAACTCCCCTTAATGATGGCACTTTAACTACTCCTGATTTATGCCATTTTTTTTAACAACAAACGAAACAAAAAAAATAATTTCATTTACTCAGAGCAGACTGTTTTGCATTTTTTGGCATAAATATATTGGCGTTATGGTTTACTGTTTTATTTAACTTATATCGGACCAAATTACAACACATAAATATAATATTTTTCCACTTTAAAATTAATAAATTATTTTTGAAAAATTCTTAATTATTTTTTTTTTAATAAAATATTGAAAATAATGAGATATTATTTGGCATTTTACATATTTATTATTTTTATTTTCATTGTCTTTGATATAATTTTTATTTTAATTTTTGAATATAAAGTTTTGCAACGAAGTGAAACATTAATAAGAATCACAGGTTAATAAGTTTATTAACATGGTTTAGAGTTTATGCCAAACTTTCAATACAATTATTACGAGATCATAATATAGAAAACAGATTTTTAGTAAAATAAATCTTTTTGTTGTTTAGTAGTAAAACGGTATAAAAAATAAATAAAAGTCATAACAGAAAATTCATTTTGATAGGAACTGAATTTGCATCCAATTATAAAAATTTATTTAATAAGCTAAGTACAAAATTCCCATTGAGTCTATTCAAAATAAACTGTTTAAAGTTAAATTCAATTACTAGGGACAATAAAATACCCCACAGTGTTTTATAGTTAAGCAAAAAAACATAAAACTCCCTAACAGACAAAAATATAAATTAAGTTATCAATTTATAATTTCTAGCCCCTGTATATGAGCGGAAACACGGTGGTAACAAACGTAAATACAATAATACTTTACACATACGCTTTATCAAAAACTTAGAAAATTAATAATAATTTAGAAAATAGCATAGTAAAAATTATTATTGATAAATTGTGCGAGCAAATTGATGTTAGTTCCAAATTTCTACACCAAGAGCTAGTGGCAGCACCAAGCAGGCTTGGAACGCCTGAAATGTATACTACCCTTTCAGCACTTGCACTAACTCACTCTTCTTAGTTTTTATGTTTGTCAAAAATCACTAATTGTGAACTTGTTTCACGTATTACATGTTTGTCATTAGTACATAAAAACATCGTCTTATTATCGATTAAAAATAGTATAATTAGTAAGATTTTGCAATGAAATAAAGAAACCTTTAAATATCGTGTGAAACAGCACACAAAAAAACTAATATACCCCACAGTACAATACATAAATGCTACAATTATATATTTTTAATTTATTATCTGTTGCATTTTTAAGTAGATTTTTTTATCCTGTTTATTTTATTAGAAAACAGAAGAACAATAAGAAAATATAATTTTCAACAATACAGAGAAAACACCAAAAATATTTTAAATTTTAACATAATTAAATTTCTTTTACAAAAGATACTGTATAATAAATCCTTAAAAAGGGTTTCCATTTGTATTCTTTTTTATATTCTGCCCATTAAGTGTTGTAATCACATTCCGGTATTCAAATAATTCATGAAATATTAAATTTAAATAATTCTATATCACATCCATATCAAATATAATAATTCATGATACAATTAGTTCACTTATTAAATACAATTTTTTATCCTTACAATTTTTTTTTTTATCTCAGTACAAACAATTAAATGGAGTTGAAGTTTTCTTGTAAGGAAAAATTGTATCTTGTAGTACAGGCTTTAATCATTAACCCCACCTTTGAGTACAAACACTACAAACCCTGGCTGACCATGACTTTTCCTAACAGACGGTTGGACCACGGACGACCTGGTGTTCCTGTGGAAGGACGGAGACCCTGTCCAGGTGGTCAAGAACCTTCACCTGCCCAGGTTTACCCTGGAAAAGTTCCTTACTGACTACTGTAACAGCAAGACCAACACTGGTGAGTTAGCTCCATAAGAAACCATGTTAATTTTTTGTTAAGGTGGATTCACATGGTGATTTTTATTATGTGACGCGAATAATGCGCACTTGCTGTAACATCCATTGGCAGCCATATTTGATAATTAAAAGAAAATTAGCATCGTAATTAACGCGATTCCGGGTGAATTCGCCGCCTCATAGGATTTCACAGCTTTTATTACGACAAATGGAGCATTAATAATTGTGCAATAGTACTTCAGGCAGCTTCCTATTCCTTTTTTGACAGTCATATCCATCCCTCTGTCTACAAGTACTGAATCAGACATTTTATACAGGAAAAAAAGAAATATATTATCATTATGCTGATTTAATTTTCTTTAAATTTCATAATATTAATTATGTTTACCTCATATAATTATATCATATTTTCATACTATAATTTAAAAATTTAGGTATAGTTTTCTTCTGGCAAATCGTTCCTCGTCCTTATGAGCTCTATTTGCTACATAATAAGTGAATGCAATGGAGTATTGTCCTCAATTTTTTTTATTGCAGAAATGGATAGAGGGTGCAAAGTTATGCTACCCTGATTTTTTTCAGATTTTTTTGAGACCTGGAACTATTTTTAAAAAATTATTGAAAGTCCTTTTTGTGACGTCACGCGGCGGCAAGTCCTATCTTTTTCTTAAGGAGCGGCGTCTCGTGACGTCACGAAAAGGACTTTCAATAATTTTTTAAAAATAGTTCCCGGGCTCTAAAAAATCTAAAAAAAATCAGGGTAGCATAACTTTGCACCCTCTATTCATTTCTGCAATAAAAAAATGTGAGGACAATACTCTAATATGAGTTTACAAGTAATGCTCATAGCTCGATCATTATTACACTTGCTCGTTGTTATAGTCAGCAGGTAGCTTATTATTCCGGACGAGGGACGATATAAAGCTATTTAAAGGTAGAAACTCGATCCTATTGGAGACTATAATAATGCTAATCCCATAATATCTAAAAATTCAATTTTATTGACTTAATATAATATAAAACCATGCAGCTTCTTTAATTTATTTAATTTATTTTCAGGCGAGTACAGCTGTCTGAAAGTTGATCTTCTCTTCAAACGCGAGTTCTCGTACTACTTGATTCAGATCTACATTCCCTGCTGCATGCTGGTTATCGTGTCTTGGGTCAGCTTCTGGCTTGACCAGGGGGCAGTTCCGGCTCGAGTCTCTCTCGGAGTAACTACTCTTCTCACCATGGCCACTCAGACCTCGGGAATCAACGCCTCACTGCCACCTGTCTCTTATACCAAGGTGAGATTCAAGTAGACAATACGATAAAAAAAAATTACAGTGTACAGTTATGGACAATGAGATTGGGACACTTCACTTAAGAGTAGAAATGAGCACCATCAGCTCACTCGACTGCCTACGGTGCATTTCCATGGAATGGACCTTGGTGGGGCGAGAAAAGCGTACTTGCTTCAATCTCATATGGCGGCCATGTTGGTGATAAAATCGCTCTCTGCAAGGAAATCCCGAGCCTCTGATTGGCTGCAGTACACGATTTTCTTGCTTTCCCCGCTCCATGGAAATGCACCTTTATACGGGTCTTTTACCATACGTCATAAAATAATATGATGTCACGATTTTGTAGGAAAAACAATCAGCGGCATAGCAGATACGTGCTAAAGTTGGTCTCTAAATTAATTTCTCCTGGCTATTCGCTTAATTTTTCTTACAATTTTCTTTCATAATTATTTTCAATATTTAAATTTATAATCGTAGTTAACAAAGTAATATTTATACTTATCTTAAAATTATAAATTAATGATTAACTTTAAAGATAATACACTTAAAAACAATAATATCGTCAATTATAATATAGGCTAGTTCATTTTTAAAGGAAATCGATTTTCATAAAGTCTTATTGAAATTGGTTAAACTTGTATAATCATTGAATTCAACAAATGCTATAAAATGGAGTACCGACCTCAAAATTTTTTATTGCAGAAATGAATAGAGGGTGCAAAAATATGCTACTCTGAATTTTTCATATTTTTTTGAGAACGGGAACTATAATTTTTAAAAAATTATTGAAAATCCGTTTTATGACGTCACGGGCGTTAATATCCTATCCTTTTCTTAAGGAAAGGTGCCTCGTGACGTCATCAAAATGGACATTCAATAATTTTTTAAAAATAGTTCCCGGTCTCTAAAAAAATCTGAAAAAATTCAGAGTAGCATATTTTTGCACCCTCTCTATCCATTTCTGCAATAAAAAAAATTGAGTTCGATACTCCATTGACAAATAATGGACAATCGTCATATAAAAAAAAATCATTGAACATTATTTGGATAAAGGACCTTTAGTCACGTTTGGTTAAATTTTTTTAATCATATTTTTTTTTTTTTTTTTTTTTATTGGTCATTTAACTTGTACATCAATCAAGATTATATATTATAATCTTATCGATTGAAAATTTACATATGTAACATTCTTCAAGACCTAACTTCAAAAATATTATACCTTTCAAAACATTTTGTAACAATATTATTATTATTATTATTATATAATCATATAATTATTTAATTATTATTAATTTTAAAATTTCTTCATAAACAAATTTATTTTATATATTTATAATTCAAAACAATATATGTCATTACCTTATTGCATTTAAATAAGGAAACACATGCAACCAAAAACTTTTTTTTTTTTTTTTTTTTTTTTTTTTTTTTTTTTTTTTTTTTTTTTTACAATTTCAATTTCCCTAAGGCTCTAGAACAATGAAACACATCCTATCTGCATTTTCAACTCTTCCTACTAAAACACAAACAATTGCCCATCTTCAATGATGTCCATTACCTGAAACAAAATGACTTTAGTACGATTGCAACAACAAATATCAATTACATGCACTAGTTTTGAAATAAATCTTTGAATACTTTTTATTTAATAATCAAAACAGCTTTTTTAGCATAAAAAAGAAAAAGAATATCAAATGGCTCAAAATTATAGTTTTTTAATAATGATAAGATTTTATTATCATTATTTTTATGCTTATTTATTGAATTTAATAATTCTTAACTATATTTATAAAAATTTTCTGATATTTTGAAAACTTAACTCAATTCAATGCAATATATTAATTAAATTTTATTATTTTTCAAAGTTAATAATCAAAATTCTAGCAAATTTTTTTTTATAGTTCTTTTACTCTCACAAAACAAACTCAATATAGTCGGGCAAATAATATGCTTGACATAAAACATAGGGAAAGACTTTGTGATGCACAACAATGTCGTTACAGTGTTTTGAAGGACGATTTTTAAGGGTTTTGGAGGGTTCAAAACAGTCCATCACAATTTGAGGTCTTCAATCCAAAAATGCAATTATAAATCATGTAATAATAATCTTAATATTTTATTTTCTGTTAATAATATAAATGTTTATTGAGCAGAAAAACAAAATACACATATCTTTATACAAAATGCATAAAAACGCTGCCAATTGTTTTAAAAAGGTTTTTATCGTATTAAAAATCACAGTACAATAGATGCATATTGTCCCAATTGGTGGCTGAAAAAGGATATCCCATTCACATAGACTACATAGAGTGTACAGCCACCCAACTAACTAGTAAACTGATTTGTAGATAAATTTTGTTTCTTTTGATATTTCAACATAAAAATTAAAAATACATACAAAATTTACTAATAATAAAACAATTCTATTTTTTTTTATAGGCAATTGACGTATGGACTGGAGTTTGTTTAACATTCGTATTTGGAGCATTACTTGAATTTGCATTAGTCAACTATGCATCTAGATCTGACATGCATTCAGATGCTATGAAAAAGAAGATAAAGCAACAACAAATGGATTTAGAGGTAAAATAATTTTTTTATATTGTTTATTCTTTTTTTTTCGCTTGCTTCTAGGCGATTGACGTTTGGACTGGAGTGTGTTTAACGTTCGTATTTGGAGCCTTACTTGAATTCGCTTTGGTGAACTACGCATCAAGATCGGATATTCATCGTGAAAATATGAAGAAACAAAGACGACAACAATGTGAACTTGAAGCTAGAGCACTAGAGGTAGCAGAGATCATACTTGAGGACGGCACGTTAGCAATGGTAGCTTTCACTAAATTAACATCGATACATTATACATATATCGATATATTAATATCGTAACATCAGCTGCTGAAGATTAATATTCTTAAAATTTGTGTTTTGTGTTTTGCATGTTTTAGTTAATATTAATGGAGTACCGACCTCAAAATTTTTTATTGCAGAAATGGATAGAGGGTGCAAAGTTATGCTACTCTGATTTTTTTCAGATTTTTTAGAGCCCGGCAAATATTTTTTAAAAATTATTGGAAGTACAGAAAAAGTGCCGCCTCTTGCCGCCTCTCTTAATAAAAGATAGGACCAAAAAGGGACTTTTTAGCAATACTTCCCGGTCCCTAAAAAATCTGAAAAAAAAATCAGAGTAGCATAACTTTGCACCCTCTATCCATTTCTGCAATAAAAAATTTTGAGGTTGGTACTCCATTTTAGTTTTATTATTATTTGTATAACAGCAATTAATATCATAATCACAGTATAGAGAAGCTAGTAAGAAAAATCAGATGTTAGAATCGAAGTCGAAGTTAAATCGCATCAACGGTACTTTTGTCAGCCACCATGTTAAAAGCATAGGGACCAAATGGGGCACCGTGTTATAGGTATAGGAAAATTATTTGAATCTGAATATTCTTTATCTAGCGTGGAGTAAAGTATACCAAAATACTGGGAAAAATATATATAGAATTTTTTAGAATAGAAAAATAAGCTCTAACAAAATGTGGCCAAATTTTCACAAAGGCTTCAAAATTGACTTCAGCGCTTCCGGCAAGCATGGGAGTTTCCCTGCTATCTTTTCTGTACTGTGATCGTAACATCAGCTGCTAAGATTAATATTTTAGTGTTTTGTGTTTTGCATGTTTTACTTATTATTAGTTTTAATTTTAATCTTTTTAAATAAATTTATTTTTTTTAAATTTTCAAATATTTAAATATTAATTAAAGATTTATTTAAATATGGTATTTTTGAATTTTTAGAAATTGTTATTTTCTTTTTAAATTTTGATATTAGTTTAATAATAAAATATTAATTATAAAAATTAATTCATAAGAACAATTGTGTCAAATAGATAAATGTTGGGTTACTCTAAAAATATTTCACTTGTAAACGTAAAGATAACTCCCAAATCGTGATGATAATAAATTCATGAAGATGCAAGAAATTAAATCAGAAGTATTTAATGTTGGGGTAAGCTTAATTTTATCTCAAGTACAAAAGAAAACAAAGGAGTAATTAAAATTTAATTTTTTGTTCAAAAAGGCAATATATTTTTGCTGTGATAAAAGCAAATAATTTACTTCATTTGATGAGGGATGACATTATAGAAAGAATTAAAATTATAGAGGTACACTTTTTTTTAGTAGAAAGAAGAGTTTTTAATGTTATCAATGTTAGGAAGATCGGAGCTGATTATAGGTACGATTATATCATTACCATCAATCATAACATTGTTTGATAATTCCATTCATTGTTGTTTTATGAAAAAAAAAAATTATTTTATCTACTTTATTTTTTAATATTGACATTCAATTCATA
Source organism: Siphlonurus alternatus (assembly GCA_949825025.1). Taxonomy (NCBI): domain Eukaryota; kingdom Metazoa; phylum Arthropoda; class Insecta; order Ephemeroptera; family Siphlonuridae; genus Siphlonurus; species Siphlonurus alternatus. The sequence goes on from OX463786.1 coordinate 19,376,213, forward strand.
AATTTACAAAATACGTTTTTATGACAATTTAAATTATCTATTAGCATTTCAAAACAGTTTCTTTTACATAATTTCAAATTTTATTAATAAATTAGAATCTTACATTCCCTCAACTTTTTTTAATTCAATAATCTGATAATTCATTCATTGTATCATTATTGTATGCATGTTAGTGTGCCTGCATGTATACAATCATGCATGACCAAAGATATTCCAAGATGTATAGCTCTAGTGAAATTTTCATAGTTCAGAAAAATGCTCATCGTTAATTGACAAAATTAAAATGCATGTAGCTTTGTATCTATAACGAGTGACAGTTTCAGTATTCACCACAGTTTTTTTTTTCTAAGAATTAATCATCGTAGAAAGTTCAGTAGCCAGTTCAATGGAACCAGCTTGTCGTCAGGAGTCTATTAAACTGGTTACTGAACCTTCTAAGATGACTCTTTCTTTGTTACCCATGGAAAAAATTGTCATAGAAGGTTCAGTAGCCAGTCCAATAGAACCAGCTTTACGCTAGGATTCTAATGAACTGGCTACTGAACCTTCTATGATGACTATTGCTATAGAATATCATAAAAATCATCACCACTAGTTGTCAGAAATTTCAGTTTTACTGATTACATGCTGGAGTGAATCGTCTTGGAAAATCTCTTCAAAACTTCATAATTTTCTTACACTGAACTCATTATTTAAATTACATACTGGGTATTCTGCATTATATTTTTATTGTATTAATTAAAAGAGCATCAAATTTACGCAATGAAATTTCAAAGCCATGTATTTGTTAGAAAATTACAAGAATAAAAATTATAAAGTTCTAAAATAATAATACCTGTACATAATAATTTTAAAATCTTCATCTCACTCAAACTTGCAAATATAATCCTTAATTTACATGTAACATAAGTTCTAAAATTAAAACACGTAACGACATTACATTTTACATTTTTTTTTTTTAAAGTTTTTCATACTTTTTAGTTAATACAATAAAAACTTGATGCAGAAGATAATCAAAACATCATCGAAATTACATTTCATCCATATACAACTAATCGAGTACTTATATTTCAGTGCTAAGAAAAAAAATCAATGCTAATATTTTGAATGTTTTGTGTTGCTTGTTTTGTGTACAGTAATATTTGGTGGGTTTGTATTTATGTGTTGTGTCTTGTGTTGTGTCTATAATAATTTCTTGTTTATTGAATTTAAAAAATATGTTTACTAATCTTACTGCCTGAGCACTTTTAAAATTAACATGTTTAATTCAAGAAATGGTTTTAGCCTTATATTTCAATAAGTGATCAAATTATAGTAACTATTTAATTGAAATAGGGAGTTTGAGCATTTCTCACAATAACAGTAAAATTTAAATGGTTATTTAAAATTCAGAAGAATTAAAATTATGTGTTGCATAAAAAATTGTTTTAAAAATTATTCATTTAAAGTTTTAATTATTTTTTAATAAGTTACCAAATTTAATACACTAAAATTAAATATTAACTTATAAAATATATTTTTATGCAATAAAATTTTGTAAATTATCAATAATTATTCATAATTATTGTTTTTTTCTTTTTGTACGAAATTAATAACATTATTGTTAACAACAAATTATTTATAAATAACTAATGCATGCTAAAAGAAAAAAACATTTTATTAAGTAAATCAGCCATTTCTGGTCTTAGATTACCAAATTAATAATATTTAAAAATATACTTTATTGCTTAATACAAAGCATTAACTAGTGCTTATCTTTTTATTTATAAATTTTTTAATTTGTTACATAACAAAAAAATGTTCAAAAAAATATACAATGAGAAATCTGCGATATGTGCCTAACAAAATTAAAATATTATTACTAATATCTCTGTTTATCAATCTAGTCTGTCAAAATCTAAAATTACGCTTGAAATGTCAGCTGTTAACAAAATTCATTGCAAGTTCCTAAATTATATTCTTTTCAAACGAGAATAAATTAGATATTTACCTCATGTTACCTGTACAGAAGGTTCATTTTACTATTGATTCATTAATCAATTATGCATTTATGAACAGACCTATTGAATTTTTTAAGATCCTTTAAATCGAAGTCTTCGTAAATGCATATCGATTCATATAAGAATGAATAAAATGACTCATTATTTATATAAGGAACATAAGGATTAATTTGATTCTTCATTCTGAAAACAATTATTTTTATAAAGTTTCGAACAGTTCTATAAAGCCAGTATTACATCATGTTATACAATATGGGCGCGATTCACGAAGCAGTTAGCCAGGTTTCTAACCACGTTTAGCTTAACCACGTTTAACTAGGGTTGTTTAACACGTAAAACAGGTATATTTAAACATGGTTAAGGTAAACGTGGTTAGAAACCTGGTTAATTGCTTCGTGAATCGCACCCTATGTATCTAATTAATTTCAAACTCCCTTATTCTTAGAAAAAAAAAAATATATATAAATCATCAGGCGATGTAAACATAATAAATTGATGTACTTTTACATATATACCATAATTATTATGTTTTTTATGCTGGGCAATCTCTGCCACTCCTTGAACTTTTATGTACGTACTTTAATATGTGGTGCTACAAAAAAGTTCAAGGAGCAACGGAGATGGTATGTAAAAGTACATCAACTTATTTTTATTTTTGTATCTCTTTTTGTACAATTAGGAATTATTTTATTAATATTTTTATGAAATACAAATGCAATTTTTTTTAAATGCACATTTCAAGTGTAATTTATGTTTGACGACTTGCTATTTTGGAAAGTGTTGCTGACTGGTCCCTTGTTCCAGAAGCCCTTGGTTCGACACCCCGGTGATCCAATGTCCATCGAGAAAATGCACCCTTGCGAGATTCACGTGAACCCGAAGAGAAATAACTGCTGTCGCACCTGGTTATCAAAATTCCCCACTCGCTCCAAGAGAATCGACGTGATTTCTCGAATCACATTCCCCCTTGTGTTCGCCCTCTTCAATCTGGTCTACTGGTCAACTTATCTATTCAGAGAGGAAGCAGAAGAAACGTAAACGCGCGAAAAATTTAAAATGAAAATCATCAAACACCTTTTTGTCTATCAAATATTATAAGTATATAAATGGACTTTATAATAATATACATAAAAAAAATATGCCCAAATGTTTTTTTAAATTTATTTACAGCTTTTAAATTAAATGTAATTTTGTAAGCACAGATATAATGTTAAATAAATTGAAGTATTTCACTTAAAAAAAAAAATCAAGTACTTTAAGGTGGATTCACATGGCGATTTTTACGATGCGACGCGAATAATGCGCACTTGCTGTAACATCCATTAGCGGCCATATTGGGCGATTAAAAGAAAAAAAGTATCGTAATTAACGCGATTACCGGCGAATTCGCCGCCGCATTGGATTTCACAGCTTTTACGTCAAAATCGCGTCGCATCGCCGTTGTCGCCATCTGAATCCGCCTTAAGTTGAACAAGATCTCAAAAAATTTACAGCAATACTGTGCGTATAAAATTACTTGAGAAGTTTAAAAAAAAAATCCTAATATTTGATTCGATATACGTATTTCATTTTGTGTATGTTAAGAGAAAATATAATATGAAAGTAATGCATGACTTTTCATTTTCTTAGTCACGATCAATTCATGCTTCAGTAATTTTAACAGATTTAAATGAGTTACATATTATTATTATAACAAAAATTTCTCCTATATTATACATACTTTTTATTTATTTATTAAATATCCACTTTTAAATAAATATGACCAATTAGATGTGGATTAAATATCAGAAACTAAATGGAAATGCACTTTTTTGTTTTTAATGTATTTATTTAAACGTTGTAATTTTGTAGTTTCTTCAAATTAAAAAAAAAATCTCTGGAAATAGCTGGAAGAGAATATTGTTTCTAGCATTTAATTTTACTATAATTTTTACAGACGGGTCTGTAAAATTTAACGAGTAAAATCTAACAAATTCTTCTAAAAATGGATGAAATTTCTGTCTCCTTTATGGATATTTAAATAATATAAGAATTATTTCTAAAAAATTAAGATTTTTTTTTTTAAAAAATAATACTTTTATTACAACAAAATTTGCTAGTTTAATTTCATTCTTAAAAGGAGTTTGTAACGCCTGAAATTATAAAATTTCTGTTAATTTTCAGAGAGAATTTTAAATTCTGTTGAACTTTATATGGAGGACATATTGTGATATAATAAGTTCGTTATAAATTAATTAATTATAAATGTTAATTAAATTATTTATTAATGTTAACTTCAAATATTATTTATTGTTAAAAAAAATTCATTATATACATCAACTAATGCTCAAATAAACAACATTTGATAACGTTTATTAATATATTATGTGTGATAAGTTAATAAATTATAATAATTCTTAAATTAAAATGAACCTTATGTCCTAGTCAATAAAGATCAGAATTAGAATTATTATATTTTATGAACATAACTACAGTTTTTATAAATATAAAGGTTCAAATCAGAATTATTATGCAAAAATACACTTCATATAAAAATGCTATTGCAAAAATAACATGTAAAAACGTTTTAAAATTTGCACTTTTTGGTATGAATTTTTAATATTTATTTTAACTTAATTCATTTCATATAAGTAAGATCTCATATTAAGACAAATGATTAAAATCACAAATTGAATTACTTTAAACAAATTTCTACTTCATACACATTACTCAAGCGTCCTTGCATTGTTACAAAAATAAATTGCAACAATTAAACCCTTTCCCTTTTTATTTTTGACCTTCAATTTTTTATTATAAACAATTACTTCAACAGGGCAAAACATAAAAAAAAAATGTCACACTTTTGTAAAATTAGATAGAATTTAGTAAGACATTAATTTTTTTTATTTACTTTTTAAAAAATGAAAGTAAACAAGAAAAATATTATAAAAAAAAAAATCATGGTTTTAATCTTAAAAATAAATAATCCAGTTTTTGTACAGTGAAAGTAAAAGGACGTTTTTAAGTCAAAAAATATTATAATGATGATAATTAGAATAATATAAAATATACTGTATTTAATATAAAAATTATTATTGCTATTTTAAAACATACACACAAAAAAATTATTTAGAATAAATAGATGCTGTTGACAGCTATAAAAAAAAATATCTCGATATTAATTTATTGTTGTTTTTTACATTTAATAATAACATAATATCAAATTTATATTATATGCAAATTTTTATAAATGTATTCCAAATATATTAAATGTAAAAAACTAAAATATAAATAAAATGATTAAAAACTGTTAATAAAAATCAAGATAGAAATAATGTTGTATTTGTAGTAAAATGTTTATAAGTTAAAATAATTTATGTAATATCTATATTATTATGTTAATATTATTCAAGATATTTATACGTAAAATGTTATCAAAATTAAAATATTCTTTTTAAGATTCCTTTAAGGATTGGACCTCAGTTGATTGGTTAATCGTTAAATTATAATTCATATGTAGATTTCTTTTGGATACTTATAATAAATACGTACAGTTACAATTTAGGATCTCAAAAGTAATATTTTCTAGAAATTCCTTGACAAATATATAAAAGATCCATACATTTGATATATTAACTATTGTAATATAGTATAATATTATAATATAATAAATTATTATAATTATATTGATGGGAATTTTCTGTAGTAAAAACTATGAAAATAATTTTCAAAATTGCCATTTAAAATTATTATAAAAAACTGATACGGATATCAAAAAATTGAATATTTTTATGTTGATAACAAACTTACTCTAATATATTAATTGAAATTAGTGTTAAATGTGGACAAAATAGTAGAAGAATACTGACAATCCGAGTGAGCATCAACATTTGAATAAAGTGTAAATGAAATGAATGGTGAATCTTCCCAGTCGTGGTTTATTTACGATATACGTATTAAAGATGGAATTTTTTAAAAAAAATGATTCCTTATGGACACAATTCCATTTTATAAAATTTATGAATTTTTTATTTTAAAATTTTTTTAAAATCAAATTAATCGCTTTTGCAAGCATAAAATATCGACCCTTTTCTTCTAATTAAAGTATTTTATGTTAAATCATATGTCGTCAGAATGTGTATCACAGCATAATTAACAATATCATAAATATTAAATGCTCATAATAGTATAATTAATTATATTATGCTTTTTTATGTTTATTAATTTCATAGTAGTACTGTTAAAAGAAATAAAAAAAATATTGAATGATAATTATAATATAGCTGAGATTTTATAATTATTCTGTAAATAATTATCATTCAATGTTCAATAATTAGCAATGTAGCAAATTGCTTAATATAGACTAATTAGCAATAATTAGACAAATTGTTGCTAGCTTCATAATCAATATAATTAAGTATAATTATATAAAAAATAATCAATTACAGGGTCTTCTATTTAAAAAAAAAACTTCTCAATTATAATGGACAACAAACATGAAAATTTTTTATTGCAGAAATGAATAGAGGGTACCACATTATGCTACTCTGATTTTTTCAGATTTATTTGAGACCCGGAAGTATTTTTAAATAATTATTGAAAGTTCTGTAATTTTAGTTGGCACCCCTGGCTCCTTAATAAAAAGGATAGTGCCTGGACGCCTATTGACGCCTCCAGGGGGCGTGGCCGCACTTTTAATAATTATTTAAAAATAGTTCTGGGTCTCAAAAAAAATCTAAAAAAATTCATAGCTGCATAATTTGGTACCCTCTATTCATTTCTGTAATAAAAAAAAAATCATGTATGTTGTCCACTGTTTATTTTGCATTTCTTTATAATCATTATTATTACAAAGCTCAAATTTATCATTTTAATCATAATGTGAGTGAAAAATGCATTCGATGCACTTTTTATTTTATAAAAAAAATGCACTTAATGTAGTAAAAAATATAATTAGTGGTAATGTTTTTGTTTGTGAAAATATTTATTCGAATCGATAGATTTTTGTAAGACCATTCCCAGAGAATGACATAAAGAAATTCTTTCGATTCGATAGTTAAAAATAATAAAAAAAAAGTATTAGATAATAAATATTTCTATATTATAAATTTGTTCGATGTAAAAGGATAATTATTATTATTGTATAAGAATGTAAAAATGTTGTAAAAGATAAAAATGAAATATATAAAAACGATTAGAGCTTTCATTCTTGTTTTATTTAGATATTTATAGAAAAATCGTAAACATCAATTTACGTATTATTAAATAGTTGTATACACATTTATTATAAATATTTTTTTTTATTATGTATTATTAAATAATAATATTTTGTTTTGTAAATTACAGTAAATTTAAAATAGAGTATTGTCCTCAAATTTTTTTATTGCAGAAATGGATAGAGGGTGCAAAGTTATGCTACGCTGATTTTTTTTAGATTTTTTAGAGCCCGGGAATTATTTTTAAAAATTTATTGAAAGTCCTTTTCGTGACGTCACGAGACGCCGCTCCTTAAGAAAAAGATAGGACTTGCCGCCGCGTGACGTCACAAAAAGGACTTTCAATAATTTTTTAAAAATAGTTCTGGGTCTCAAAAAAATCTGAAAAAAATCAGGGTAGCATAACTTTGCACCTTCTATCCATTTCTGCAATAAAAAAAATTGAGGACAATACTCCATTGTAAAAATATTGTAATACTTAATATGATTAAAGGTTTCTTTTATTATCAATATATTTAAATAATATTCTCACTCTTCACATTACAGATAAAATATTTTAAATTATAAGCTTGTAAAACTCCCTCTAGACGGGAATTTGATTATTTAAAATTATGCCAATTTTTACTCGAGAATAATATAACATGCAGTGTTTCTCTAATAAATGCACTATCTAGTAATAGCTTTTATTACAAAATTGCTTATTACCAAAGATTTATGTGAACTACTTGATATTATTAATTAACCTAATGTTTAAATCAGGTACTAAAATTTAAGATAAATCAATCCAAAAAAAGTGATTAGAAAATAAATAAATCTCAATTCTGATATTTAATACTATTACCGTAATTGCTAGCTTTCTCCATTAATTACCGACCATTTTAACCAACATATCCATGGTTTCCTGAGTCATAACAGCTTGCAAATGCTGAGATAGATTGCCAAGCCATGTGGAGAGAATCAAGGTTAGGTTATAATGTCCACGAGTGATATTTTTCATTTAGTAAAAAAATACATTCAGAATTTTCAATCACATGCTTTCCATTATAGACTGTGGTATGCTAAATAAAAAAATCTGCACGCCAATGTTGCTCGTGCATGTGTGACCGCTAATTTTTTATTATACAACATTTAGCGCTACTGTATGTTCACAATTTCCCCAGTAATACCCCGTTTATATTTAAAGCAAAGAAAGTGAAATTGATTTTCATGCAAAAAACACTTACTCCCTTCCAAGTTTATTTTTTTATATATCTACAATAATGTTTCATGGTAAAAAGAATACATTGACCCTTTTTTTTTTAATTCATATTGTTGTGTCTAAAAGGAATACCTGTGTATTAAATGAAAAACCCATAAGTACAATTAAGACACTAAACTAATAATAATTCCAATAATAACTATTGAAACTGAATCGATATCGAATTTGCTGATGTAATTCGAAAAGTATTGTAATGATAATAAATACAGTATAATAGTATCCGAGAAGCATATATTTATATCTATCAAATTTTATTTTTTTATGTCAAATTTAACATGATTGAGTTGATTAAGAAGAAAAATATTATATCCTTAGTTACTTAATTAATATATTTAAGTAAATAAATAATAAAAAGTTCATTAAAATACTTACACAGATTTCTAATTACAAGTATAATAAAAACGAAACACGGAACTGGAATATTTCACGCGTCCATAACGCTATGAAATTCAGTTAATCTTAATTTCTTGCTTTTTTAACGACATTACAAAAAAAATTACATTCTGTAAAAACTTACGTCATTACACCTCTGGACACCAAAAACTTTACTCCTGCTTTGTTTGTAGACGTTACCATCACGCAGTTCATGGAGGCGTGGTGTAACAAAACTCTTTTGATTTTATTAGACTGGTGCGTGACCTCTCCCAAAAATTGCAAATTAGACCGGGAACTTGATGCAGTGGTATACGCCTCTGATTCGTACGGATGGTCGTGAGCTCGATCCCAGCCATGCACCGCCAAACTTTTCACAAGTGGCGGTTGCTAAAGAACACCCACTCGTGCATCCATCAATTGCCGACCATCCTGACTGAGGTTTCCATGGTTTCCTCAGTTACAACCAGGCGAATGTTGGGATGGATTGCTTAGGCCATGGCCGCCCCGGTTTGGAATAAGGGACCTACAAAAGTAGGGTCTACGAAGAGCCGTGAGGTTAAATTCAGTCACTTAATTGTGGCCAGTACCCTGTACTAGGGTTCAGTTGAAGCAAAAAAAAAAAAAAAAAACATCTCTCTGTACACAGGGGTTGTGTTTACAAACAATTAACTATATTTTTTTTTGCTAATTAAAAATTTTTAATTCAATCATTTAGGTTGTGCAAAGACGACTTAGATCCCGTCAGATAAACACAAACGAAAGACAAAAAAAAAAGTAATTATGACAAACAAAACAATCACATAATATGTAATGTTTGGATATAATATATATTACAGTAAATTTCATGCAGTCATAACAAGGGAGTTTAGATCTCAATGATGGAGAAAACAAGAAGATATTCGTTTTTTTTTTTTTTTACATAAATACCTTAAAAATATTTAAATGTTTGTATAAAGTGTGATACTGTCAATATTTTCCACGGTTGGCTTGTTACGCATTAAAAAGTGAGGTGGAGAAATTCTGCGCTTGAGTGCGTATGACTGCACCGCCGGTCTAGGTAACAGGTACTGTTTTTATTGCAGCGAAAATGACGTCAAAAAGTTGAATGTTGAAACGGCGTACTTCACTATCGTTATTATTAGTGACACAATGGAGTTGTTATTGCCCACAATAAAAATATATTTTGATGATATTGTTATTTGTAATTCTATACCACAAGGTATGATTCAATTTTATGGTAAAAATAAAACGTTTATTGCTTTTATTTTATTGAATTATTATAATTTTTTTAGTTAAATTGCTAAATAAACTATTTTAATTCTAATTTATTTCTATTATTTTTTTATATTTGATTTTGTTGTGTGAATTATTAACTTTTAAATCTAATATTTATAGTAATTATATCATTATGAAATATTATTAACTACATATTATAAGATTGCACTGGGTAAGGAATTAAAAAAATGCAAAATACATTTCCTAGATCTCAATAAATTCTTTCGAGCATGTGAGAAGGTGACTCGGGACATCTTTTGCCGACCATCCTGACTGGGGTGTCCATGGTTCCCTCAGTCACAACCATACAAGTGCTGGTATTTTTTGCTAGGCCCTGATTTGAAGGGTCGCCTCATAAAATCTCAAGTGATTTTAATTCGGCACTATAAAGAGCAGGGAAGTTAAATTCAGTCAATTAAAAAATAATAAGATAATAATATATAATATTCAGTGTAATTTTTATATAATATTATGAATGCTCTGTTTACCTTATGCATCAAAACTTATAATTTTCATATCTTGGTTCTGAAATGCCATCAAATAAGACATGGCAACGTTTAAAATGTTCCAATATCAGTATTGTTAATTATTTTCTATCATGGGTGATGTACCGGAACAGTATAAAAATATAAAAAACAGAATTTAAAATTTATTCTACCATCAAAATTGAAACACCCAATGAAGCAAATGTCAAAAGATTTTTTAAAAGCTCATTCACAGATTTGTTCATTTTCATCGCAGTTTTCAGAACGTTATAAACTATTTTTGTCCACGTGTAATATTTTTTTAAACGATCTGCAACTTCTTTTGTTGATTGTTCTAAAAATAAATGTGCATTGTTAAGTTGCTACATTTAGTACGTTTGTTAAACCATGAGTAGATCGTTTTGTTCTATTTAAATCATTAAAACGTGACAAATTTGATTCCCACGAAACGCCAACCATTACAAAGCTCATAATACAGATGTGACTTGTCCATTTTACTCTTAATAAATGTAACACATTAGTATAAGCGGATTCCGTAGTAAGTATATAGTACAAATCTTATATATGTAAAATACTGTGAATTATATATTGAATTTAGCCCTTAGTTCTTAGTTTAATGTCTTTGTGATATTTATTTATTATATATTTATTCAAAAAACAGACTCTAGGTTAGGTAATCCGATAATAAAAAATACAATAGTTCATACAAACAAATTCTTAATTAATATACACGTACAAAAATTATTATATAACTAAAATCTTGGTAACATATAATACATTATATTTATATTAAATAATTAAGCATGCATTTGAGTTATTTGCTTATCCTTGCAATTTCTTGCGAAGATTGATGGAAAATGTCAAATTTCAAATTCAAAATACTTCAATCAAGGCTTCAAGAAGCTCTAAAAATTTTACTCAAATTTCTGGCCGTAAAAAAAGGTCTCTGAAAAGTATCATAAAGAATTTACAAATGACTTTTTGCTTCTGTAAATATGCATTGCGTATGCATTAAAATTTTATATTTGAATCATTAAAAGGATTGTATTGATCAAGTAATTTTGCAATCAACATTCTAAAGACCTGAGTTTTAACTTCCTTTAATTACTTAATTATAAAACCAGAAATAATGTATATTATTATAAAATACAATTTTCTGCTTGGTGTACTTTAAGGATTTTTGTTGCAAATACTTTAGATTGCAATGTTTTCAAAGACTTTAATTAATGCAAGACATCTTTCTTACGTAGAATTTGCTTTAAAACTTCAGAATTTCCCCGGTGATGGCGCAAGAGGAATTTATTTATTTTTCCAAATTATTTCTGATTTAATTTAATTTTCCAATTAATTTCCTTTAAGTAACTTAAACGTGATTAAAGAGAAACCTTTTGCTATAGATAACAGAAGTATTATTTCTTGAATTGCACGCCAATAATAGGCAATGATTATATTAGGCATATGAAAATAAACACATACAATTCAAACTTTTGGTTGAGCGCGGCGCAGTGCATTGACCGGTTCTCGTTACTAGATCACCGAAGTTAAGCTAAACGTCGAGCGTGGTTAGTACTCGCTTTTCACCCAGTGCAGTGATGCACTTGTGTGTGGTTCCCCAGGCTTTGGACATCACTTTGGTCCATTGATAAAAAATAGGTATCCGTCCTGACTGAGGTTTTCCACGGTTCCCTCAGTCTCACCTCAGAGAATGCTGGGACGCGTAATAGGCCGTGGCCACCTCCCTTATCCTTATCACCCATTACCCCGCCTCGAGCTCCAAGCTCATAGGGGTGTATTCTTGCAACAAAAATGATTTTATACGAGTGCTAATATTTATCTATGATTTCCATGTCATTGTTGTCACCATCCAACAATCACAATAACAATGATGCATTACATTTACGCTTGATTACACTAGAATTTGTCACTCGATTAAATTTGCTTTTAGAAACAATATTTTGGCGTGAAAATTGTAATTTTCTTCCGTATTTATTGAGTAATAATTTTAAATAATTTTCACTCAGTTCTAGCCAGGGAGATTGGAGAGGTATTTTAAATATTTTCATACATAAAAAAGAAAGTTATATAATATTTAATTGTGTTAATTAAGAAGAATTTAATACGCTCTGTTTAGGAAATTTATTGTGTAAAAAATGTAAATGTTTTTAGGTCTCTATGTATTTTTTTAAATATAAAATAATATACAGGTTGAAATTAACGATATATTTGTTAATTATTTGATCGCTTTTCTGATCGTAAAATGCTACTAATGGAGTATCGACCTCACCTTTTTTTATTGCAGAAATGGATAGAGGGTGCAAAGTTGTGCAACCTTGATTTTTTTCAGAATTTTTAGAGCCCTAAAAATATGTTTTAAAAATTATTGAAAGTCCTTTTTGTGACGTCACGAAGCGCCTCTCCTTAAGAAAAGGACAGGACTTGCCGCCGCGTGACGTCACAAAATTCAATAATTTTTTAAAATACTTCCAGGGCTGTAAAAAAATCTGAAAAAAAGGGTACCATAACCTTGCATCCTGTATCCATTTCTGCAATAAAAAAAATGGGATCGATACTCCATTCATTTTCGCATTTACCTGCATGCGACTGAGGGAAATGTGAGGAAACTTAATCAGGATGGACGCCATAGAGGTAAGAAGGTTGAAAATGATCACCCAACCAATTACTACGTTTTATGTAGTTTTGGTGATTTGACGAGAATCGGTTCAATGCACACTTCTTCAACTGACTTATAGGTCTCGTGTCTTTCAATGTTCAACATTTAAATGGAAAATTAAATGTAAACATTAAAAAAAATATTTAATATAATATATGGTTAACGATTAATTGGCATTTAAACATTTTGATATCCTCCTTCATACAAATAACAAAATATATGTTTTCAGTAATTGTAGACAAATTACAAAATTAAATTTAATTTATTCATTTAAATTCATTTTCAAAAACATTTTCAATATTAATGTAACTATAAAATATACAGCTTTTAATATTTCCTAATATTATATAATTAACGATCAATCTGTTACTTTGAATTCAAAGGTTTTTGTGTTAGAATGAAATAAATTTTAAAAATTCAATAATGTTGCTAAACTTACAAGAAAAGACATTCGTCCTTAGCGAATCCTTATTAAACACTATATCATGTGAGCGCAGTAATTGAAACAATAACATGTTAAGTCACACCCATATCCGGAACAACTTATCCACATAACATGATCAATTTCCACCCACACCTCCGCATGCTTGAGGTTTCGCTAAGAATTCTCCATCCCCACCATTCAAAAAGAGAGCGTGCCTATATAAGCTACGAGAAGCACGAGCAAGGTATCATTCAGTGAGAAGTGTGCCAACATGAACAAAATAGTAAGTACAGGATTACCACATTAAGTTATGTAATTACAATTAGAGACAGTGCAAACATTAAGCCGGTATTACACGATACAATTTTTCTAATTATTGCATACAATATTTCCTCACAAGAAAATTTTGTCTCCATACAAACAAATGGAGTTCAAGTTTTCTTGTAAGGAAAAATTGTATGCAATAATTAGAAAAATTGTATCGTGTAATACCGGCTTTATATAACAATGCATAAATTTTTTTGCACCTCTGGGGGGTCTTCAGATAACACAAATAACAACAATCCTAAAATTAAGACAGTCTTAGCGTATTCTTTATTGTTGCGCTAAGACTGTCTTAGGCTAAGTTTAGGTTAAGTGGTGTTATTTGAAGACCCCCCTGGACACCACGAATTTTATTCCATGCTTTGTTTGTGGACGATACCACGCAGTCTATGAAGGCGTGGTGAACCGAAACTATTTTGATATTGATAGACTGTGTGCTTTTCTTATATCTTCCAAAATTACAAATCTACCTCTCTGTCTATTGGAGCTGCAGCTCTAGCAATTGAGGCAGAAGTAAAATTCGTGGTGTTATTAGTGTACATAATATCAGGTATAAATGACGCATTGATAAAACAAATCAAAATAGCAAAAATCATACTTAATTTCTGATTGTAAATATCGGTTTCTAATTCTGTCGTTCTATAATAATTATCAATTATTGATGTGCATTAAATTGTCTTTTTACTCGTAATGTGTAATAAATTGGTATGAAGATTTAAAATTAAAATTTTGCAGTGTTCATCATGCAAAAAAAAAAGTGTGCAATGTATGTTGTGATTCAGTAAGAAAAAAAAAAACGATTTTAATTATTACTTTAGTGTAAGTAGTTTATTAAAATGAAATTGCTAATTCTAATTTACTTTGAGAATAATTAAATAATAACAATTTAGGATAATACTGTTTTTATCCTAATAATGAATACGTGGTGTACAATATTATACGGATTATAAATATTTTTAATATAACATGGAACAAAATAAAATTCATAAAATAACACTCCAGGTTCTTTACGATTGCGACTACCTACCCTTCAGTTATATTTATTTTTATATTTAATAATCTCCAAGCATTATAGTGATTCCCATCTGTACATGATTATATGGGTGTGATAAATTATATAATTGATTGGAAGAAACTTGTATATTAATCAGTTATCTCTAAATATGTTTTAAACATTAATCTACTTTATATTTAATTATTGGAAGTTGTTTAATGTATTTTAGATTTAATTCTATTAGTTTTAGTTCCATAATTTATTAATTTTAAAGTTGAAGTTTGGCTCATATATAAAATATATTACAATAAAGAATGTTTCAATATTTTTAGAAAACAAAATAAAATACATTTTAAGACTAATTAATAATTATAGATATTTTTTTACTGTATATAGAATAAATAAGTAATACGCAGAAATATTCAGTAATAACACCCATGCACGGAGTATAATTATAGCTTAAAAATAAAATGTCATTCGTCCGGAAAAATGAGCTATATTATCTACTATAACAGCAGTTTTGCAATTTTGAGTTTTCTGCTTTACAGCTCAAAATTCCATTCACCTGACATAGCCGACCCCTTTCTAGCATTCTGATTGGTTAAACATGGTCACGTGGTACAGTACATTTAAGTACAGCATGTATGAATCTGAATAAGTCTGCATGATTACAGGTATACGTGTATTATAAACAAGTAAAGGTTATTTCTTCATTCCGTTTCCTATAGTAAAAATTGTTAGCATCTTCATGCATTTTATTTCGTTCCTTCGTTTATTCGTAATTTTTGTCAATAGTTTATTAAAGTATACACATCGGGTAGCACGTTTTGTTATGTGAACGTTGCCACGCAGTCAATGGAGGAGTGTAGAGTTTTTGTTAGGGATGGCTATTATACAGTATAAAGACTGCGATGGGTAAAGACCCCAAAATTAAAACGCAGCATCTCTTTTCCATTTAACTGTAACGAAAGTAAAACATTGCATGCTCGCATAAAAAAATTACTTGAAATGTTTATTTACCCTCAATTAAACTTAATTATTTTTAACCACTGTGGTTCGCTAAAATTTTCTATATTACTGCACTGATAGAAATGTTGAAAACAGTCAATAGACATTTTATGATATATTATTAACAATTAAGTATTGCTTTCTTTGGATATTGTGAAATTCATGTATTAATTTCTCTCCAAAATTCATGTGCTAATAGATCGAGAGTGAGAGAAAATAAAATAATTATAAATTAAATTATTTTCGATACGTGATTTTTTAAATTTCCAATACTTAATTTCTTAATTAAGCTATAATATAAAAAAGCTATTTATTATTTTAATAAAAAGATGCGATTAGAAATTTCACTTCATATCAATATTGTTCCGCATCACTAATTACTAATTTCATTTTATTATCAATGCTTGAAATATTTTTGAAAATTTATTAATAGTGTGAGATTTATGAATGAAAACAGTAGATTTTTTTGTGAGCATTTTTTTTTAATTCATTCAACCGTAAATTAGTTAGCTCTGTTCATTTATAAATTTAGAATAAAAAATTTTATTCTTGATTATTATTTATTAGTGTATTTATGAATGCACAGTATATTAATAATTATACTCTAGTTTTATGACATTCTTAAATGAGTGATTACTTTGGCTGTATTTTAAGTCTTTTACGATTTGCAAAAATATTTCAAAAGCTTTTTTTCACTCATTAAAAGCTAAATTGTCGCCTCAGAATAAAAGTGCCCTAAGCAACACGAGGTTTTGATGCAAATGTGAGCCTTATGCTACTGTAACATAAGGCTCACATTTGCATTAAAACCTCGTGGTGCTTAGGGTACTTATATTCTGAAGCGACGAAATATGAAATATATAGAGTTTATTGATTTGAATATATTACAACAATACCCAGTGTATTTATTGTAATCAACAGTTCAAAGATTAGTTCCTTCTTTCGTCATTAATCACTTTCTCGAAATCTGATAAGCCACTCAATGGTCTGTAATAAGCTTGGACTTTTAAACCGTTGACAGCATTATTTTTTTATTGCATAGACATTGAGTTACGTATTGTCACATAATTTTTTTTTACTACAATAGATTTACTGAAGTTAAAATTTACGGAAATACGTGACTTTTCGTATCGTTACTAACTACGACAAAAAATTATATATCAACCACATTACGTTATAATGATCTTGTTAATAGGACAATCATGTAATAATTTCACGTCTTCATCAAAGCAGAACGATTATTTTCCCATACGTAAGTCTTCCACTCATTGACTCGAATCAATTGTGGCATAGAGAAAGCTAACA
Source organism: Siphlonurus alternatus (assembly GCA_949825025.1). Taxonomy (NCBI): domain Eukaryota; kingdom Metazoa; phylum Arthropoda; class Insecta; order Ephemeroptera; family Siphlonuridae; genus Siphlonurus; species Siphlonurus alternatus. The sequence goes on from OX463786.1 coordinate 19,393,527, forward strand.
AAAAATTATAAAGTCTCAATGCAATGTGCATGAGAAATTTCACACAATTAGACTCAACTCAAGCATGAACATGTTTACATGCTTTCACTATATCAGATGTAATAAAATTATTTTATTTAAATATTTGAGAAAGTTTATAATATTTATTTATTTTATTAATATTATTGTTGATATGGTTAATATATAATTAATATAAATATATCAAACATAAATTGTCGTTGGTTATACAGTATTAAAGTAATTAAACTATTCTATTCTCTTCAATATAGAAAACATGATGAATGGAATCAATTAAACAATTTACATTTCTTGTTTATGACGTGCAAGTTAAACAATCACTACACATATTATTCATTATTTTATAAATTTACAAAAATTTTAACAACGCGGAACATCTTGATTTCGAATACTAATATATTTGTAGCACCAGCAAATTAACCATCCATCCAGATTTTTTTATGAGTAAAATTTCAATTTGAAAAGTAAATTGATTCATGCATGGATATATTTATATATTGTATATGCTAGAGTGTATATATAGATTAGTAATTTTTGCACTGTGAAGTTAAAGTTAAATTAAACTGATTTTGCAAGTGGCTGCATGAATTTTAAATTGACAGGCCAAAATTTTAGAAATTCAACCATATTTTTTTCCATCATAAAATAATAAACTTATTTTTCAAACACCCTAATCTTATGCCATTTCTTTTTTATTCACAGATAAGTTGCACTATCTTGGCAGCCATTGTTGCAATTTCTTATGGACAACACTACAATGATCAACAATATAATGGTCAACATCAACAACCATACAAACCACCTCCTGCAATTTTAAATCATAAACAAGCATTAGCTCAAGATGGTTCATTCCAATATTCATTTGCTGCTGACAATGGTCTTCAACAGGGAGAAACCATCAACCCTGATGGCAGTAGAAAAGGATCATACTCTTATGTAGACCCTAATGGTAAAACCATTGCGGTGACTTATACAGCTGATAAGAATGGATTCCATGTAACGGGGGATCATCTTCCTAAACCAGTGCAACCAATCAACCCTCAACCTGCCCAACAACCACAACAATATCAACCACAACAATACCGTCCTCAACAACAATACCAAGCTGCTCCTCAAACCAACAATTATCAACAGCAAGAATATGACCAAGGATTCAATTATGAGCCTCAGAATTACGGGGGTGGTTTTGGACCAGCCACCTTCCCCCCTGCCCCTCCCCGCCAATCCCAATCTTCTTTTTCGAGACCTCAGTACGCTCCTCAAGCCTCAAGACCTCAAACTTCTCACCACACGTCTACTTACACTAAGGAACAGCAGGAGATAGATGATAATACTGATTATAATGCACAGGCTGGAATTCCGTCTGCATCTGCTCAACACTCGCAAATTTCAAGTGGTCCTCATAACTATGGGACTGGTTATTCTTTCAATTTTGGAGGTTAAGTAGATTTTTATTCAAGTACTGATATTATTAGGTTATAAATTGTAACATTCAATTGTCTTTAAAATAGAAATCATTTCAATTACAATCATCTGCAGTTATTATCCTACCCATGGCATTTAACTTCTTTCTCATGTATATATTTGTATTAAATGTCAATTAGAAAAAAATAAAAATAACTAATTTTTTATTACATACATCATGGTGTATTATATTTTTAATAATTGCATTACTAAAAATTTAAGAGATATAAAATTTATTAATTGATGAAAATAGAAAGCTGTTATTAAATTGTAACATATTTACAGGTAAATTTTAATTAATATTTAGAAATTACGAATCTATTCAATATTTAGTATAATGTGTGTATGGCCCCAATAATCAGTTCATCATCATAAAATCATTTCCATTCATTAAAGTCATCCTAAAATCACAACGACATCATATTTCTTGCTCTAATTCTTTCATAACTTTCTTACATAGTATTTTCTCCACGAAATGTATAACCTGTCATCATTATTTGCTTTAAAATCGATGTGCTGAATCACACGCAGGTATTGTTAGAAAAAAAGGCTTGTAATACAACCAACATTCGAATCATTGCATGCATGAATATACCATATACACAGGTTTCTTTTTTATACATGTGATTTAGTAAATTAATTTTGTTACGAACAAATTCTGTACTAAAATTTTTTCCTGTAATAATACAACATAACGCCATGATTAAATTTGATTAATTCTTACTAATTAAAAAATATGTTTAATACCGAAAGGAAATTTTTAATTGATATTTTGATATGAAAGATTAAATAAACAAGTTGAAATTGAATTTATTAAATTAAAATTTGAAAATAAAAATGAAATTACATCAATTTAATATTTTTGTTTAAAATTATTGATAACATTTAAATAGTTCAATTTTTAATATTTGGCCTTCTACAGATAAAGAGAAATACAACATAAATTTTTGACAAAAATTTTGCATTAATTTCTTTAATTTAATTTTGAATTCCACTCAAACTTTCTCCCTTTGTTTCATTTCAAGATTTAACATGTACAATGAATTCGAATGACATTAAATTTAAATACATTCACTCATAACATTCAAGATATGTTAAACTTTATACATATCCTGCATATCATTACACTTTTTTCTTTAACTCATCGATCATATTATATCACCACATGCATTTATAAACAAGTATTATACTTGAAAATAAATAATGTAACATTTTAAAACACTACGTTTACATGACGGTGTTTAATGCGTATTCATTGACGACGCCTCATAAGAATAACATTATCCGTCGTCAACGAATACGCATTAAACACCGTCATGTAAATGTAGTATATATATTGCTACGAAATAAAAGCTTTACCAAAACATGGAACTATATACCACTATTTCTGTACGTACGTGTTTCTCCTAGGTCTTTACATTCTTCTTAAATGATTTTTAATTTTAGCAAATTAAAATTTATTTAGAAATTATTACATTGCCTAAATTTTGTATTTTGATATATGTGATTTTTTTTTAAACTTATTTTCAAAATGTAGAAAATTTGTTGTTAAAAATATAATTAAACAAAGATGTATTTTCACTACAATATATTGTGAATATTAATAAATATTATAAAATTCTAATTAAAATGTGTTATTATTTGACAACTGTGAAAATTCTATTTGATTTCTCCTGATAAGTATTGTATATAATATAGTATCTAATATTTATGGTTTTTAGTATGGCAGTGCATTTAAAATTAATACAAAACTACGTTTACATGACAGTGTTTAATACGGATCTGTTGACGACGCCTCATAAGAATAACATTATCCGTCGTCAACGAATACGTATTAAACATCGTCATGTAAACGTAGTAATTGTTCATTATATAAATTCTGTTCATACCAACATTATTCTTACTCCCCCCCCCCCCTCTTAACTATTCCCTATTGAAGAGGACTTGTCCAAATTTAAGTGATTTCATATTCCCTGGCTATTCATGGTTTCAACCTGCAATATAACAGATCTTAGTTTACCTCTAGACAGTTCAGTCTAGACTAAATGGCGCCACATATCAGCCAATGAAAAGGCTAGAATGACTGCGCTGGCCACCTTTTCATTGGCTGATATGGCTGGCGCTGTCTAGTCTACTAGCTGAACTTTCTAGATTCGAGGTAAACTAAGATCTGTTATCATCACAACGTTTACATGACGGTGTTTAATGCATATTCGTTGACGACGCCTCATAAGAATAACATTATCCGTCGTCAACGAATACGCATTAAACACCGTCATGTAAACGTAGTGAGTACTGTATAAAGTATTAACGTAGACGTAGCTCAAAATATGGTGGATTGCTGTTTATTTTCACGTGAGGGGAGGTGCAACCTGCTCGCTGTAGAAGGAGGGGAGGGGAAAAAATGGAGGGCAAGATTGTGTTAAAAAACATAGAAACAATGACCAAAATAATAAATTTAAATATTTTTAACAGATTTTTGGTGGCGAGATTTTTCTACGAGTTCTATCGTGTACTTTTTTATATTTTTTACAGTACTTAAAACTGATTTTTTTTGTTAAATAAAAAAAATATAATTATATACTTTGTTTATTATGCTATCAGTATTGTGCATTCTACTCATTTTAAAAAATCTCAGCGCTGCCTACTTGCCAGGGGCATGATAAGATTCTAGCTGTGATGGTCTTATATTTTTTAACATAATATATCTGATCTCTTATATTGCACAGCCATGACATCTTCATGTTTAATTCTAATAGGATCTATTAAAAAATAATAGAATTTGGCAGTTTAATATTTATTAGCAAAAAAAAAAAAAAGATGACGCCTTGAATTTATGCAACTTGTTTAGCATCAAAGTAATGCAGGTTGCATATCAAACAAGTTTGTTCAGGATGGGAACAAAAAATTAAAAGTTTTGGTTTTGTCAGGTTTTGCCGTTTTCACTGTTTTGAAGTTTAAGGCCTCAAAATCCGGCTTTTTTGTTTGTGATTGGATCTTCAAAATTCTTTCATATTCAAACTCCTAGGGTCCAATTACATGACGTCAGGTGTTTTCAGCATGATCGAGCCAAAATTAGAAGTTTTGGTTTTGTCAAGATTAGCCGTTTTCACTGTTTTGAAGTTTAAGGCCTCAAAATCCGGCTTTTTTGTTTGTGATTGAATCTTCAAAATTCCTTCATATTTGAACTCCTAGGGTCCAATTACATGACGTCAGGTGTTTTCAGCATGATCGAGCCAAAATTAGAAGTTTTGGTTTTGTCAAGTTTTGCCGTTTTCACTGTTTTGAAGTTCAAGACCTCAAAATCCGGCTTTTTTGTTTGTGATTGAATCTTCAAAATTCTTTCATATTCAAACTCCTAGGGTCCAATTACATGATGTCAGGTGTTTTCAGCATGATCGAGCTAAAATTAGAAGTTTTGGTTTTGTCAAGATTTGCCGTTTTCACTGTTTTGAAGTTTAAGGCCTCAAAATCCGGCTTTTTTGTTTGTGATTGAATCTTCAAAATTCCTTTATATTCAAACTCCTAGGATCCAATTACATGACGTCAGGTGTTTTCAGTATGATCGAGCTAAAATTAGAAGTTTTGGTTTTGTCAAGTTTTGCCGTTTTCACTGTTTTGAAGTTTAAGGCCTCAAAATCCAGCTTTTTTGTTTGTTATTGAATCTTCAAAATTCCTTCATATTTGAACTCCTAGGGTCCAATTACATGGTTTCAGGTGTTTTCGGTATGATCGAGTTAAAATTAGAAGTTTTGGTTTTGTCAAGTTTTGCCGTTTTCACTGTTTTGAAGTTTAAAGCTATAAGGCCTCAAAATCCAAATTTTTTGTTTGTTATTGAATCTTAAAAATTCCTTCATATTTGAACTCCTAGGGTCCAATTACATGGTTTCAGGTGTTTTCGGTATGATCGAGTTAAAATTAAAAGTTTTGGTTGTGTCAAGTTTTGCCGTTTTCACTGTTTTGAAGTTTAAGGCCTCAAAATCCGGCTTTTTTGTTTGTGATTGAATCTTCAAAATTCTTTCATATTCAAACTTCTAGGGTCCAATTACATGTTTTCAGGTGTTTTCGGTATGATCGAGTTAAAATTAAAAGTTTTGGTTTTGTCAAGTTTTGCCGTTTTCACTGTTTTGAAGTTTAAAGCTATAGGCCTCAAAATCCGGCTTTTTTGTTTGAGATTAAATCTTTAAAATTCCTTCATATTTGAACTCCTAGGGTCCAATTACATGGCGTATGGTGTTTTCAGCATGATCGAGCCAAAATTAGAAGCTTTGGTTTTGTCAAGTTTTGCCGTTTTCACTGTTTTGAAGTTTAAGGCCTCAAAATCCGGCTTTTTTGTTTGTGATTGAATCTTCAAAATTCTTTCATATTCAAACTCCTAGGGTCCAATTACATGATGTCAGGTGTTTTCAGCATGATCGAGCCAAAATTAGAAGTTTTGGTTTTGTCAAGTTTTGCCGTTTTCACTGTTTTGAAGTTTAAGGCCTCAAAATTCGGCTTTTTTGTTTGTGATTGAATCTTCAAAATTCCTTTATATTCAAACTCCTAGGGTCCAATTACATGACGTCAGGTGTTTTCAGCATGATCGAGCTAAAATTAGAAGTTTTTGTTTTGTCAAGTTTTGCCGTTTTCACTGTTTTGAAGTTTAAGGCCTCAAAATCCGGCTTTTTTGTTTGTTATTGAATCTTCAAAATTCCCTCATATTTGAACTCCTAGGGTCCAATTACATGGTTTCAGGTGTTTTCGGTATGATCGAGTTAAAATTAAAAGTTTTGGTTTTGTCAAGTTTGGCCGTTTTCACAATATATATTGTATATATATAGTATATAATTAATTAGTTATTTTTATAAAAATTATTATATTGTGTATTATAATATATCATAATATCTATATTATGATAATAATTAATAAAACATAATTATATGCATGCATGTTTTATAATGCGTGTGAATAAATAAATTGAAAGAAAAATCTAAAGACTATTTATATATTTTATTAGCAATTTCTATTTTTGTTTTATAGGTTATTTATTTAAACAAAATCATAATAGCCTCTTACTTAATTAACAATAAATTGTGTTTTTAAATATTTTTATAGGAAATTCAAGATATAAATATGCAAAATTAATTAAGATAACTGATTTTTTTCAACGTGGTAGATTTTGTTGTAAAAAATTGCAACTTCTATTAATTATTTGATTGGGATCGAGAGATAGGTGGGGGTAGAGGGATCTTGGGTGGGGGTATTCTATAGTTATAAAGACTTATAAGTAAATCTAAAAAATCATATAAAAAATTAAATTCTTCGCTTACCTCTTGACAATTATAATTTATAAAGTTAAATTTAATTGTTTTGAGACACAAAGTATTAAATTTTTTTCATTTGATCATCAAGCTAGCTGTGAAAGTCATTAAGAGAGATTTTTTTTATTTGATCATATATATATTATATTATAGCTAGTGTATATATGTGTCATTGTTATATATGTCGTAACAGAGAGTACAGAGGTAATTAAATACTAATTATCATTTTGAGACCAAAATATTCTGATGCAGTGCAAAGTTCCTCTACGTAGAGGAACCAGAGATATATATATATATATATATATATAAATATATATATATATATATATATATATATATATATATATATATATATATATATATATATATTAAGGCTCTGTAGAGGAACTTTGGATGCAGTGGGAAAAAATATTTTTGAATTTTACCTCCATTTTTGAAGTGGTAAAATATCGCGAAATATCGTAAAATATCGTAAAATATTTTTATATCCCTAAAATTCTTCAAAACATTCTATTTTCTCTTTTACTTTAGCAAAATAGAATTGATCTTTATGTTATAAAATAACCTAAAGTGACTAATATACATATAAAAATTCATGATACAACTATAAAAATTGTTTTCATAAGTTCTTTTGTTATAAATTTATAAAAAGTAGGAAAATTCAATAGGGTTACTACATTTTTGTTGTTGTTGGTATCTCTGCATAAACGTAAACAAGGAATTCGCGTCCAACGTAATTAATTCTACAATTTCTTCAATATCTCCATATTACGTGCTATATTTACGGAATAAATTGATGCTGAAGAAAGATAAAATATTTTTTAACTGGTAAGTAGTTATATTTGCATGTTTTCCTCTATATTTTCGGTATTATTATACAAAATAGGAGAGCCGTTTCAACAGCTCCATTTTATTTTGCCTTGTTTTTATTTTGCATGCAGTTTTGCAGTTATTATAATATATGCATACTTATATAGACTTTTGTTTATATATTTATGTATGCATACTTTACTGTATGGGTATGTATGTGTTTGTATAATCACTCGAAAAAAACATTACATGTTATGTTATGCATACAGTATGCATATGCATACATTGTGTGCATACTGTGCAAATTGTATGCATTCATACAGTATGCATACCGGTATGCATAAGATAATGTACAGTTATTTCTTTTTTTAATGTTTGTCTTTTAATCTCTTTACATATATTATAGTGGCTGTAGTGTTGTTAAATTGTGTTGTAGACCTCAACAATGGTGCGCAGAAAAAGAACCTCCGTTGACGACACCAAGTCCAAGCCGAGCGTGGCTGAAGTGAAGACAGAACCCGAGGAAGGCATGGAGAGCAACGGACATCAGGTACAGACCTAACAGTAATCCTTGGAACGTTACGTGATTTGCTTGAGATGTAAAAATGACTGAAAGTTCTTTCGCATATGTAATCAAAAATTATGGAAACATACCTCATTAACTTGCTGATGCGTATCCAGAACCAAATTTCAGGAAGGATATGGCCAATGTGAAAAAAACACATTTTGGAGTGGAGGATAATATATGCTTATATTGCCCATGTTAAGTTCAAAATTTGGGAGAGGGCTGCAGTTCACCCAGCGAACCCCCTGGATCCTCGCTTGGCTACATATGTGTTAGCTACTGTTGTTGATGCGCTTCAGATGAATGAAAGTATGTGAAAGGCTTACGGCATTTCTCTGTAGAAATTTTTGTTTATGTAAAAGCACCTTCATAGGTGCATATTTGTAATCTAGATACTGTAGAAACAACTTTTAAATTTAAAAATGGTGGTTATTATACTGTAAAATCCCCTAAATTGAGTTCCATAGTGGGTGGAACTTCTTCTGTTCTGAGATCTGAGTGGATTATACTCTACAGTACAAGATGAGAAATTTGTCCATTTGAGTCTCTCCCGAAATTCAATTTTATAATGTTTGTATGCTTGACTAATTCTTCATAATCAAATTACAAAACTGAATTTAAAAAAAAAAATACTTCAGCTTTCATATTTTTTATAATTTTATTGATGATATCAAACCTAAATTTGACCCCAAAAAATATCACCACCTTCTAAGATACATTTCCGTAGCTAAAATACTTCAAATTGCTAAATCCAAAGGCCTTCTACAAACCTGTCTCCAAAATTGCTTGCTTATAATTACTTTCTTTGCAGGGAGAGGCTGCGAGTATCTTTGAAACAATTTCCGAGTCTCAGGGTGACTTTGTGATGAAGGAGGAACCTGCAAGTCCTCAGGTATGTTGTCAGACGCAACAAGACTGTAAAAATATGTGCTGGGATACAATATAGTTTCCTGGAAAAATGTTTAAGTTTGTCAAATTTATTGCATACAAATTTTTCATGTTATTTATAAATACTAAAATAATAATAATAATATACTTGAGGCATACTGTACTGAATAGGTTTTAAGTGTCTTATTTACATCAACGATATGTATTGAATGGACAACATACATGAAAATTTTTTATTGCAGAAATACCAAATTATGCTACTCTGAATTTTTTCAGATTTTTTTGAGTCCCAGAACTATTTTTAAATAATTATTGAAAGTGTGGCCACATTCCCTGGAGGCATCAATAGGCGTCTCGGTCCGATCCTTTTTATTAAGGATTCAGGGGTACCAACTTAACTTACAGAACTTTCAATAATTATTTAAAAATGGTTCCGGGACTCAAAAAAATCTGAAAAAATTCAAAGTAGCATAATTTAGTACCCTCTATTACCCTCTATTTATTTCTGCAATAAAAAAATTTCATGTATGTTGTCCATTTGTAAAGTGAAGGTCAGTTTAAGTAATATGGTTGGTAATAGGAGCGTTTTAGGGAGAGATATTTTTAGAAGCGTTTTTTATACCTGTTACCTGGTATAAATAACGCTTCTTAAAATATATCTCCCTAAAACGCTCCTTAACTCTTTGTGAATCCCACCCTTTATTAATTACTAAGATTTTAATAATGTACCATGTGTCAATTTTTTTTATTCGATTTATTTAATTAAAATTATCAAAGTCGAATGTGAATTCTTTCTAAAAATATGAATTTTTACACATACAAAATTATACTGTTGTACTGCAATTCTAGTATATCTTCTTTAAAAGTTTTATGATATGTTCTACATTTCTGGTACAATGTCAAAACAAAATAATAATAAAAATGAAGCTCATGAGGTGCCACTAACATGGAAACATTTTATTTTTTATCATCTTGAAAAGAACAGATATATTTGTGGTTCTAGCTCTCATCGTCACTCTTACTTTCAGACAAGACAAACTCGCCCCCGCCGCAAGTCGACACAACAGTCTCGTCCCCGTCGCAAGTCCCAGCAACCAATCAGAGAGGAGATTCAGGAGCCAATGAGAGAAGAGCCAGGGTGCTCCGGCAGCGGGCTAAGACGAAGTGGCAGAAAACGGAAGAGCGTCGTACCCTTTGAGGTATGTTACAGTGTGTGGATTTCAATGGACAACCTGCGTTTGATTATTTGTTTGTTCGTTCGTTCGTTCATTTATTTGTTTATTTTTAATTTTATTAATGTTGAATTTTTTATTGCATATTTAGATAGAAGACGTCAAATTATGTACAGTATGTATTATCATTTTATTTTTTTTTTCAATTTCTTTGAACCCTCCAACACCCTTAAAATCAAGGAAGATGCTGTGACGTCATAAACATGCAACACATCGTCATTGTAGCGCTCTTTTGTCCAATCTTACTTCGTAATACTTCGGATTTAAATTTTTTGCGCTATAACGTCATCCAATACGCAAATCAAACTTAGTACTAAATTTACTCAACAGATGGCGCAATCGACTAAAAATACTAAGAGTGCGTTTGAATTCACGGGCCAGCCCGGGCTGGGTAAAATGGCGGTGACCTTGGTCGCTTGGTATGAAACGTCATAATGTCGTCATAATTAGTTCCCAGTCTGTCCGCTAGGTCTCAGGCGCACTGTAGAGTCCGCCCGCGTCAGCCTGGGCCAGCCAGGAAGTGACGTCATGAGAGGAGAAAAAATGGCCGCCGGGCTGGCCCCACTTGACGAAAAAAAACGCTTCAGCCCAGGCCAGCCCGGGCTGGCCCGTGAATTCAAACGCACTCTAAATTTAATCCACATATGGTCTCCATGGCGCAAAAAATTTAAATCCGAAGTATTACGAAGTGAGATTGGACAAAAGAGCGCTACAATGACGACATATCCTATGCTTCAATGTTAAATATTTGCATGACTATGACGTCACAGCATTTTGCAGCACGATTTTAATGGTGTTAGAGGAGTTAAGAAAAAAATATTGACAATACATAACTTGAAGACCTCTATCCAAATATTTTATAAAGATTTTCCATTATCATCTAAGTTTGTTATTTACGATTTCAGGAGAGCATGGAAACTTCCTCTTCTAGCTCATCTCGGCCAGTCAAGAAGCAAGTTGAGACGTGGCAGCCGAAGGAAGGAGAGGACTTTGTGACCTGGATCTCGCAAGGAGAGCTCGGAGAACCGTGGGACGGTCCAAGTGACAAGAAGACAGCGGAAAAGCAGACGGAGAGTCCCGAAAAAGAACCAGCCAGGAAGTCAAAACATCACGGGCGTAAACGTGAAGATCTTGGAAATGAGGTTAGTATCTGTAGTTTAGAAATCTTTCAAGAGAAAAATTTATTGTCGCTTCATAATGTCAATCAATTAAATTGATGGAAATTTTATTTTTTAGTATTATCAAAATAAGGTTTAGAGTTGGCCTCCCCCCCCCTCCCTCCCTCCCTCCCCATTCTTAAGGGACGAAGTTAAGAAAAAGTCATTGGGGTTAAAAAATATTTTCCTTGTCAACCTCCCAAATTTTGAATGTATCTCAGCAGTGAGTTGAAACAAAGTAAGCCATACTAACTTTTCCTTTATAATATGCACTTTTTTACCTCATGATATGTGAATTTTTTTATTGTTATTAATTTAAATTTCATTTAAATAAACAATATTCTTTATGTTAGTTTCAACATTTTTCACTTTCCAATATTAAGTCTTTGACTGTCCTACCAATTGTTTGAATATGTACAGTTAATTAAATTTGTTTAAGCAAACTTTTTACAGCAGTAATATTTTTCTATCAAGAAAAAAAAAAGTATGTAAATACTATACTGTATATATAATATATATATATATATTTTCTTTTAATGATTCATTTCATATTAATCAACAATACAATAATGTAATTAATTTTCTTGAATGGATGAAACAATGATCCACTGCTTGCTTTTGATTTTGATATATTTTTAATTGAACAATTTTATTTTAGGGTGAGGAGAGATTTCGCCGAGAAATCTTGAGAAAACTTCAGTTTGTGCCCATTGAGAAAGGATTGAAATACATTGAACAGGAGCTTGGCTGGAAACTGGAGGAAGTAACAGGATGGAAAGGTGAACTATTCATGAAACAAAAAATGAGGCAAGTGGAAGAATTACAGAAGAAGAATAAATTTGAAGAAGGTTTGTACATTTGTAATGACGTTTTGTCAAAATTGTGTGTAGCTTTACATCCTGAAGTTTTGCTTTGTAAAGCAGCTTGTCTTAAAAAAATTGGACAAGTCTCTGAAGCTTTCTCAATTTGGGAAAATTTGTATGAAAAAAATGAGAAAAAGTACGGAGCTGATTGTGGGTTCTATACTCTTACAGTTTACCAGGAAATGTGTATGGCTGCAGCTTTACTTGATACTCAGGGTAAACCAGAACCATGGCAAAAATGTATGAATTTATTAAATCAAATGTTAAATCCAGAATTAAACAAAAATACCATAAAAATGTCATTATTTCAAACAGTAAAAAAATTAATTAAAAATCAATATAAAAATAAAGCAAATGAAATATATGATTTTATAGTTGCTTATTTCATTCAATCTAATAATATTGACTTTAAAACACTTATTGAAAAATCAAATTGTTTATTTGAATTTGGAAAACCTGATGAAGCTTTTGATATTCTTATGTCGTTGCAAATGAATAACGTTGACTACAACATGTCAAACTGCCCAGCGTTTGCGGAGATGTTCCACGTAGCTTGTAAGTTACGGAAGTACGGGAAAACGGAGGCTCTTGAGAAATGGTCCGAGTTCATGAAAACTCAGGCTGGGGATCCTGATACGGATCAGATGGTCACATTGACGATTGCCTCTGACATCAAGAAACAGAACGGAGTGACACACAAACATGATAACGTTCTCATGTTTGACATGGTCATCTCTTCCGTAGGTGAAACGATTGCAAAGACTGACCCAAAAACACTCCGTAATATTCGTAAACTTCTTCAATCTTAAGATATTGCATTAATCTGCATAGTCTGGAATAATGAGCTATCTGTCTATCATAATCAAATGCAAAATTTAGCACATTTCCTCTTACCTGTAAGTCATAATTACAGATAGCTCATTATTGTGGACTAGAGAATTACGTTTAAAAATAAAATGTTTTTGTTGGGTGAAATGGAAGCCTAAAATTTATGATAACTGGATATTTAGATGCTATTCACAAAGAGTGTAAAAATATATTTACATTGCTCACTAGCCACCATTAGCGTTAGCCTAACCCAATAACATTAAATGTGGTTAGTTCGAAACTTGAGGATAAGTTTGTGGATAACACTTTTATTCGATGGATTTTAAAACCATGTTTGACTTGAAAATTTGTTGAAAATTTAATCTAAATTGCATTGGTATGTTAAATATTTTGTGGATTTGTCTTATAAATTTAAGATACTGTATTATTAATTAGAATTAGTATTAATTTAAAAGTGTCTTCATTTTCTTAGTATTTTTTTTAAGATTAAGGAATATTCACGTAGGTAATCAAATACCTAGAAAACTGGTAGCTTCTTCTTTTTTTTTTTTTTTTTTTTTTTTATCCTTTTGATTAAAGAAAATATGCCTTATTGTCCCACCTTTACATCTTTCTCTGTTTATTTTGTTGGTCCTTCTTTCATTTTTAAAGACTTACATCATGAGATAAAATAATTTTCCACTACACTGACTGAAGTAACTAACAACAATTCTTAGTACCAAAATTATTTACATTCTAAAATATAATATTTATTATGTGTAGGTAATTTTTATTTAAATATTTTGTCCATGTCAGCATTTTAAACAAAATATGACAAAATATGCCACTTATTTGAAACAACAATTTGTGTTATTAAAATTTCATACCTTACTATAAAAACTTTTGATGTTAGATTTGGAGGGAGGGAGGATATTTACTATATTTAGACTTGGCTGTTTTTTTTTTTTTTTTTTTTTTTTTTTAAGGTAGAGATAATACGGATCAGGCTGGCCCAATGCTAAAAAAATCCCATTCCTAAAAATGATGAAAAAAATTTAAAATGTTCTCCTCTACATCCCCTATCAGTAGGTAAAATATCAGGAATACAAAAACGAGCTAGTTTTCGAGTTATTAATTTTTAAAGTTGAATAATTTAACATGGAAGTTCCATTTCTCCATGTTAAATTAAAGAACTTTAAAAATTAATTACTCGAAAATTAGCTCGTTTTTGTATACCTGATATTTTACCTACTGATGATAGGGGGTGTAGAGGAGAACATTTTAAATTTTTTTCATAATTTTTATGAATGGGATTTTTTTAGCATTAGGCCAGCTGATCCGTATTATCTCTACCTTAAGGTCTTTGTATTGTGGGAAAAAAGAGAGTAATTAAATGTCTATATTAAAAAAAAAAAAAAAAAAAAAAAAAAAAAAAAAAAATTATGTGAGTATTGCATAAATAACAATAAAAATTAACCAACGTTGCAAAATAAATAATGTTACATGTTTATTTAAATGCTTTAGTATTCTAAATTTTATAGATTAATCATAAAACTGATAATTTTTTATTTATTAATTCTGTTCAAATATTTATTTTCTGCATTATATAAATTTGCTGTTATAAATAATTATAATTTTGAAAGATTTCATTCAGACTGAATTTGTAATATAAAAATTTGTCAAGTAAAAATTTTACTCCTTGCATAGTATAATATATTATAGTATACTACTGGACAGCTGAGATAATAAAGCTGCTGGCTTACCCCGTAAGAGATATGGTGTCATGTTATGATATGTACTATTGTATACTGTATTTTAATTCAATGTGTGACATTTAATTTAATTTGGGTTTAAGGAATTTCATAAAGTGTATATGATTTAAGTTATAATATAATAATTAAGTTATATGCTACATATATTACGAATAAATCCATTAGATTCAATCAAAGTTTTCTGCTCACGTTAAGTCAAGTTACAATAAAATTTCTTTTGACGACTGAAAACTGTGACTAAAATTGATAATATATTTACTCAGGGTATTTTTATGTTTTGAAAAATATCATTTCATTTGTGTAACTATTAAGATAGGAGGAGGTAATACTATAATAGACTATTAATATTTATATTATATCATAAGAA
This sequence comes from Siphlonurus alternatus, assembly GCA_949825025.1. Lineage (NCBI taxonomy): Eukaryota > Metazoa > Arthropoda > Insecta > Ephemeroptera > Siphlonuridae > Siphlonurus > Siphlonurus alternatus. Next base: position 19,408,770 of record OX463786.1, read on the forward strand.
ATTCAACCTTCATTGCCTATTTATGTAATAGAAAACTAGAAGAAGAGTTCAAGATTTGCTTTGTTTTTAAAAAGTATTTATGTTAAGACTGCAAGTTAATATCATTTTCTGTACTTCTTTTTGTATAGAAACACTTTTGAAAACATGCACATGCACTGTTAAGTATACCATAAAATGTATTAAAACATTTATTATGTATCGTTAGTTCCTATTCATTCCATCTAATAATTGTTTTTATCAATACATATCTAGCAGTAATGAAATCAATATTAAATAACAATTTAATAAGAGACTTAAAAAGTATAATGTCCCTTGTCTGGAATAATTAGCTATCAGGTGAATGCAATTTTGAGCTTTTTGCTTCACCAATTTAAAGCTTACAGTTGTGTTCTCCTGATATGGGCAGATAGCTCGTTATTTCAGACAAGGGACGATATATGCACAATCAGAAAATATCAGAGACCTCCCACTACGGACAAAAAAATGGAGTATTGACCTCAATTTTTTTTTATTGCAGAAATGGATAGAGGGTGCAAAGTTATGCTACCCTGATTTTTTTTTTTTTCAGATTTTTTAGATCCCGGGAACTATTTTTAACAAATTATTGAGAGTACTTTTTGTGACGTCACGTGATGGTAAGTCCAATCTTTTTCTTAAGGAGCGGCGTCTCGTAACGTCACAAAAAGAACTTTTAATAATTTTTTAAAAATAATTCCCGGGCTCTAAAAAATCTGAAAAAAATCAGGGTAGCATAACTTTGCACCCTCTTTCCATTTCTGCAATAAAATAAATTGAGGTCGATACTCCATTGTCCAACAGCTAGTTTCAGAGGTTCCGTATTTTCAGAGACTATAGTATTCAATTTATGCAAGACAGTGGTGCTATCTTCCCTGGAAAACTGGAACTACTGCAATTCATGATCACATTTCTAGCCTTCAGACACAAAAGTCTCTCTGATATATCTGATATACATTCATCACCTCTGAAAAGTTCCCTTTTTCTGCCTTGTTAATCACCGTGCTCTGTGAGTGTATCGCAATGGCAATTAGCAAGGCTACAAAAGAGAACATTTTCAAATTCAAGAAGTGTACCGTTTTATAAGAAAAGGCTGCGTACTGCATTTTTGTTACTAGAATTTGCACAATATTCATGTTAAAGTTTTATTTAAAGGTTTTTAAAACTATTACAGTTCAACTATACTCTGTGTAATGATTTTTAAATCTAATGTATTCTAAAAGTTCTGACTGATATTAATTAAGGGTAAGGTAACGCCACCAATGTTAAAAAAAATCCCTCACACAAAAATTATGAAAAAAATTTTAAATGTTCTCCTCTACACCCCCTATCAGTAGCTAAAATATCAGGTGTACAAATTCGATCTAGTTTTTGAGTTATGAATTTTTAAAGTTGACTAATTTAACATGGGATTTCCATTTCTCCATGTTAAATTAGTTAACGTAAAAAAATAATATAATAACTCAAAAACTAGATCGAATTTGTATACCTGATATTTTAGCTACTGATAGGGGGTGTAGAGGAGAACATTTTAAATTTTTTTCAGAATTTTTGTGTGAGGAATTTTTTTTAGCATTGGTGGCGTTACCTTACCCTTAACATATTATACCTCATTTATAATTTGTATCCATTTAAATAAAATACAATTTTAAACTTAAAATCCTTGTTATTTTTCTTTCAGGTAAATTATATATTATATTTTAGCTGCCGTAAGAGAGACTGCCTATATATAGATGTATTAGATAAATAGATAAACAGTACAATAACAATGGGGAATTCTCTTACAACTCAAATTTTAAATTAACTACTATATTATGATAGGGTACATATTAACAATAAGTTTGACTTAAGTTTCAACTTTTTTAACTCAAATTTGGGACTCTGAAGGGATTATTAGAATAGGGGCAAAGTATGCAACCCTCGCGCAAACCTGAAAATTGTGACGTAGAAACTCCTATAGTTAACACACAACAACTGCCTGTGATATCATAGTTTGAGGGTCAAGTAGTGATTGGCTATAAATTTTATTAACACGATCGAAATCAGCGGGTTTTTCTACCCTAGTATCAATAGTTATGTCTCTAATATCAGTTTACTTTAAGAGTGATAATCGAAAATATAAATTTATTGCAGGAAAATTTCACCTGATAGGCAGTTTCTACGTCACGTTTTGGCGCTAAATTCAAAAGAAGGGAGATTTTTAAAAAATTCCCTTGTCTCCAATTTTGAAAATTGAAACTTTTTTGTTTTGGGACATTTAGTTTCAAGGCATAGAGCGTCTGAAAAAAAATTAAAATAAATGTAGGAGAATTCCCCATTGCTGCATTTTTAGATTTGTGCTGATTAAAAGATTTTTTTTAAGGTATTGATTGATTGATTGATTGAAAATTTGATTTGGCTTTAGGACTAGAATTGTTCCATGCAGCCACTAATTGTTATTATGACTGGAATACAGAAAAAAACATAAGTTTGATAATTGCTCTGTGTTGTGATTTTTTTTTTTATTTAATAGAAAAGGAGAAGCAAAGAAAAAAAAAAATTAAAGAAGCTGCATGCATTGGTGGGGAAGGAGAGATAACGTCGGTCAGCTGTTTTTTTTTTTTTTTTTTTAGCTCCATTTGATTAACATGTAAACCTTAGCAAATTCACAAAAATTCTGAAATTTTTTTGAGAGGCAGATATTAGTGCCTAAATGCCATAGAAAAAATTTCAAAACAATTTAACGAGCCGATTTTTTTTAATTTATTTATTTAATTTTCAGCATAGGGCTTTCCCATGGAGAGACAAACTAAAAACTTATTTAAAAAAAAATTGGCTCGTTAAATTGCTTTGAAACTTTTTCTATGGCTTTTAGGCACTAATTAATATCTGCCTCTCAAAAAATTTTCAGAATTCTTGTGAATTTGCTAAGGTTTACATGTTAATCAAATGGAGCTAAAAAAAAAAAAAAAAAGCTGACTGACGTTATCTCTACCTTAAGAATATTTTTATTTTACTAATCGTCAGTTATTCTTTGCACTTTTTATTAATATTTTTATCTTTCATTAAATGAATACTGCAATTCAATTTCAATTGTTATTTATTTTATAATTATAATGGCTGGGAGTCAAATTGTAATTAAGTAAAAAGTTCATTCATTTCTTTACCATAATTTCATTTTTATTTTTCATTTACCAGATACTATATATTATAAAATACAAATTAATATTCTTTTGGCTAATAACACAAATAATAATCAAAAAATATAAAATTAATGCATAATATTATTAATATTCAAAGGTAATATTGAAGAATAAATGACAAGCTTCAACTTAAAAATGCCGCAGCGCCGCATTCTGATATCGCTCCGTAAGGTTTGTTAGGAGAAAAATCTTATTTATTTTTTTATTCAAATTCTATTTTGCACAAAATCTCGAATATTTTTTTATATCGTGTAAAGTGATCTTTCCCGTGGCTCATATGAATTATTAATCTTGCCCTTCATAATTAAGAACCGTCGAAAAAAATTAAAAACCAGGTACCGCTTGGATTAAAGGATAGGAAGCTTGATAGAACATGTCGCGCGCAGTTCGCGCGCTAGATTTTCATTGACTGAGAATTGTGTCGTCAATGTTGAAGCTTCTCATTGCAACTTAAGGGTAAGGTAACGCCACCAATGTTAAAAAAAATCCCTCTCACAAAAATTCTGAAAAAAATTTAAAATGTTCTCCTCTACACCCCCTATCAGTAGCTAAAATATATCAGGTATACAAATACGATCTAGTTTAATTTTGAGTTATGAATTTTTAAAGTTGACCAATTTAACATGGGAGTTTCATTTCTCCATGTTAAAGTAGTCAACTTTAAAAATTTATAACTCAAAAACTAGATCGTGATTTGTATACCTGATATTTTAGGTACTGATAGGGGGTGTAGAGGAGAACATTTTAAATTTTTTTCAGAATTTTTGTGAGAGGGATTTTTTTTTTAACATTGGTGGCGTTACCTTACCCTTAATACTACGTACTAAGTACAAAAAATTTAACTACATAAGCAAAGACCAAATCACAACATTCCCAAAATTTGTACTATAACTAAGAATATAAACTATAACTAGCATGAGAACTAGCTGTTAAAAAAAAAAAAAAAAAAAAAAAATAGTGAAAATATACCCTTGACACCATTTTACCCTTTTGGGTGTGGCCAGGCCGATATTTAGCCTTGTCAGTATATAAGAGTTTTCTTGCGACCATGCTGAGGCTTACATTGGACCTTATGGAAAATTGACGATTTTTACACACAGATTTCAATATGTTACAAACCTACGATTCTAAATATAAAAATATCACCAGAATCTGCAGTTTTTGGCCATTTATAATGCTGATATGCGTATCAGAAGAAGTTTTCTTTACTTTAATAATATGGTAAATTTCATAGGATATTATACCAATTAAATCAGCCATGCAATTGCATGGGGGAAGATACGTAACTAGGCAAACTTCAGTTTGTTGATTTTAACTGTTGCAATAATAAACAATCTGAAGTTTGCTTGTGTGACCGCGCGAATCGAGCCCTTAACTGGTGAGAAGCGGCAGTAGCCACACACGCGCAACTCACGCCTACTTCTGATTTTATAATACTGCTCTTAATTAAATGCATTTTCTATTGAGCAGCAGCTAAATACTTTAATTCATTATATATTGATTCTGAAGTCTATACCGAGTTGTTCATTATGATTTTATAAACTATTTTTCCAGAATAACGTCATTTTTTGCTAATATATTAATAATGAAATATATTATGCTTAATTATTCTGAAACTAAATATCATATGTTTTATGTATTTTAACATATTATATTACTTTCTTACTTAAACTGCCGTCAGAAATAGGTTAAAAAGGGTCCTTGTCAAATTACTAGTACACGCACACATCATTCAAATTGGAATATAACAAAAGTAATTTTATTAGAAAAGAAAGGTATTTTGACATGATAATATTGTATAAAATTGAAACAACTATCCGAGATTATTACAAAAAAAGGTTATACACAACAATTTATGGTATATACTTACGAAGGAATTGCTAGGAGTCCCAAAGATATACAAAAGCGGCCATCATCTGTCAGTGGTGCCATGTAAAAGACTTTTAAGTGAATGCTATGGTCGCGGCTGTGGACCATGATGACAACTCATGAAAGTTAAGTGTGAATCTTGAATGCAAGCTTGAATGAATGCTGAAAGAATGCTCCCACTGCTGTCCGAGCATCCGCTTTTATACCAAAAATTGAGACCATTTAATTTATTTTCCACAAATGTGAAATAAGAGATTTGACAGAAAAAAAAACAATAATTCTTATTTATGATACACAGGAAATATAATATTTAAGAGAGAAGTTTTACACTAATTAGTTATTTATTAATTATTGGATTAAAATCCATTATATAAAAACATAAAGATAATTAATAAAACAATAAATCTTTAAAAAAAATACAAAATATAATATTAAAGAGATTTTACTTTGATTTTGTTACTAAAGTGGCGAATCTTTGAGAGAAAAAGTTTCTCTTTTTCTTATAAACAGCTGTCAAATGCAAAAACAATAAATCTCGAAGAAAAATATACAGAATTATAAAACCAAGAGATACTCTGCATTATATTTTTACAAAATTAGGAAATCCTAGAGAGAAAACATTTATTTTATTAATTTAAATATTAAAAAGATTTTCTGATCAATTTAATTTTACACAAGATATCTCATTAGCAAGACAGCTATCATCACTTTTTATGCACACAGCGGGAGGTCTCGGGCGCCACCGTGCAGGTGCTTGATCATGCAGTGATCGCCTCTTGGTGCAATTAACTCTCGTGAGAAGAGGGTCACAGGTTGGGTCTTTTTGTGATGTGTGGCCTGGCCGCGGCGCCTGAGGGCAGATGACCGCGGTGCTTGCGGCCTGCAGTGACAAGCGCAGCATCACAAAAGAGAGCGAGCTGCTGGTAGGCTGGTCTGATAGCAGATCCGTAAAGTTCTAGCTGCAGTTTTAATTGGACGAAGTGTACCCTAGTCCAAAAATAAGAGTGCTAAGTGGTAATTTGAGCAGTAGTCAAGTAGTTGACTACTTGTTTTTAAGTAGTCAACTACTTAAAACAAGTAGTTGATTACTTAAAAACAAGTAGTCAACTACTTGACTACTGCTCAAATTACCACTTAGCACTCTTATTTTTCGACTAGGGTACTCACTCGTGAAGTCAAGACCAAAAAGCCTGGATGTCACACTTGGTTACGCATCTTCCCCCATGCAATTAACTGATTTGGTATCATACAAAAATTTACCATATTAAAGTAAAGAAAACTTCTTCTGATACGCATTTCAGCATTATAAATGGCCAAAAACTGCAGATTCTGGTGATATTTTTATATTTATAGAATCGTATAGGTTTTTGTAACATATTGAAATATCTGTGTGTAAAAATCGCCAATTTCCCATAATTAAGGTCCAATGTATAAGCAAAATTTATACACATAATCAAAACAACAATGAACTGAGGGTCACTTTTTTTTTGTGATATAATTAAAATACAAGTTGTAAAAGTTCTATCTCCACTTTTGAATTTCACTTTTGCCGCCTAAAAGATTTTTTTTTTGTCAATATGGCGTCGATGGCGTTGAATCAAGTGTAAAAAGGTCGTCAATAATTTGTACCGTATTTTTCAGTGTTTTTACTAAAATAATTACAATAAATGGTGTTAAGATAGATTAGTTTTGTCTTTTAAAAGGTAATGCAGCTTAATAGTATGTTTTTAGAACATGTTTCTTTTGTAAATGTGTTCAAAAAAGTCATTTTTTGTATCATGTACTTTTCGAGCATGTTTCGAAGTTATATTTGTCACGCGACTTACGCCCGTACGCCGGCCTGATGCCTGGTCCCAGCCTGATCCTTCATGTCAAATGATAGGCTGTTGTGCTGTTGTTATCACGAAGCTTTTTAAAGTTATCTTTAACGTTTCCTGTTCGTGTTAGTTTTGGGTTGCTTTGTCGTGGTGCATATGCATACATCGTACATGTACATTAGCATGAAAGTCTGGCAGAGACCTTAATGGATACATTCCTGCATGATTTTTCTTTTATTGCATACCGTAGTAGGCATATTTGGATAGACGACCTTGAGTGATGTATACATGCATACAGTATATAATGCACATTGTCATTTTTTTTTTCGGATTTTTTGGAACCTTAATAATAATATTAACGCGGCAAATGTGGCAATGCCACGGTGGCTCGCGAATGTTCACCAACTCTCAGAGATTTTTTAAACAAATCAAAACTCTCCGCCTCAGCAACATCTGCTGTCAACACATTCCACTCCCTCACCGTCCTGTTTAAAAAAGAAAACTTTCCCACATCACTTCTACATCTAACACATTCCAACTTCCATCCATGATCATTTCTTCCAATATAACCTGCTCTCATCACACGACCACTCAACTCTTCCCAACCCTCACAATTTCTTGTTATCTTATACATAACACCAAGTCTACAATTTTTCCTCCTTAACTCCAACGACTCCCACCCCAAATTCTCAATTAAAGCAGACACTAACATACTCCTTTCTAACATCAGCACCATCACCCACAAACTGAACCTTATAATCATCCTGCTGGTCCTGCAGAATGCTGTGACTTATATGATACAAATATTTATTTATTTTACAAGCAATGAGAAGCTTTAACATTGGCAACACAATAGACCACTTGCAAAACTATGTTTTAGCAAAACGTAAACAAACTCATTCACCCAGGTATTGTTGGTTGTTGATTATGTGTATTTTTTTTCCAATACATTGGACCTTATGGGAAATTCACGTTTTTCACATACAGATTTCAATACGTGACTTACGTATGATTTTAAAAATAAATATATCACCGGAATCTGCAGTTCTTGGCCATTTATAATATTGAAAATTTTATTGGAAGATGGTTTCTTTATTACAATATAAGAGGTCGAGCGTGGCGCAGTGCATTGACCGGTTCTCGTTAGATTACCGAAGTCAGGCTACGTCGAGCGTGGTTAGTACTTGGATGGGTGACCGTTTCAAATAAAAAATACGCTGCTCCCTCCCTGGGGTAAATTCGTCTCGCTTTCCACCCAGTGCAGTGATGCACTTGTGTGTGGTTCCCCAGGCTTTGAACATCGCTTTGGTCCATTGAGAAAAAGTAGAGGTGTCCGTCCTGACTGAGGTTTTCCACGGTTTCCTCAGTCTCACCTCAGCGAATGCTGGGACGCGTAAGCATGCAGGCCGTGGCCACTATCCGTTCCCTACCTTATCCCCACCCAGTACCCCGCCGCGAGCTGTAAGCTCTTAGGGGTGTATCCTTGAAAAAAAAAAAAAAAAAAAAAAAAAATTAGTATGACACCAAATCAGCCAATTGCATGGGGTAAGATACGTAACTAGGCAAACTCCAGTTTGTTGATTTTAACTGTTGCAATAAGAAACAATCCGAAGCTTGCTTGGTTACGTATCTTACCCCATGCAATTGGCTGATTTGTTGTCATACTAAATTTACTATATTGAAATAAAGAAACCGTCTTCCAATGCAATTTTCAATATTATTAATGGCCAAGAACTGCAGATTCCGGTGATATATTTATTTTTAAAATTATACTTATGTAATGCATTGAAATCTGTATGTGAAAATCGTGAATTTCCCATAAGGTCCAATGTATTGGAAAAAAAATACACATAATCAACAACCAACAATACCTGGGTGAATGAGTTTGTTTACGTTTTGCTAAAACATAGTTTTGCAAGTGGTCTTTTCTCTCAGCCAATGAAAATCGAGCGCGCGAACTGCGCGCGACGACATGTTCTATCAAGCTTCCTATCCTTTAACCCAGCGGTACCTGGTTTTTAATTTTTTCCGACGGTTCTTATGAAGGGCAATATTAATAATTCATATGAGCCACGGAAAAGATCACTTTACACGACATAAAAAATATTCGAGATTTTGTGCAGCATAGAATTTGAATAAAAAAATAAATAAGATTTTTCTCCTAACAAACCTTATGGAGCGATGTCAGAATGCGGCGCTGCGGCATTTTTACGTTGAAGCTTGTCAATGACTATTAGCATAGTAATATGCATACATGATGCATACATTATATATGAACAGCCATTGCATGATTGATGTCGCAGCATGATCCCCCTTGAATTTGAGAGTATTTTAGGGTTTAAAAAAAAATCTGAAAAAAACTGACAATGTATAAATAATTGCACAGTCTTTCTCAAGGAGGATTTTACATCTGACCTCTTGTAATACCATCATTTGCTGGTAATATCTTGAAACCTCTTTTTAATTGTTTATTTTTCATACATTTCTTGTATGTGGCATTTCTGAACTTCTTATTAAAAAAAATATTGTATTGTCGCAGATGGCTGACGTAATGTTGCACAGCGACACAGAAGATGAGGAGCAGCTGATTGCGGATCTGTCCAATATCGTCGGTGAATCTTCAGGGATGTACGATGACATGTTTGGACAGGAAGAGGTGAGATGGAGATGGTTGTCCAACCTTTTATTGAACTTAATGTTTGACGTTTTGGTTACTTCGGAGTCAAAAGATATTTCTGTCAGAAGAAATTTGAATGAAATATATTTTAAAAAAATTTGATTACATTCTGAAATTTAATTGCTTTTGGTTTGAGCTAATTCAAGGGTCAGTTTTCCCACAACCATTCCAGTTTCTGTCCATAAAGCCCTATGTTAACTTCTACCTCAACTTAAATTTTTTTAATTTTTAGTGCAGGAAAAAAAAAAAAAAAAAAAAGTGAGTTTGTTATTAGACCCTTATTTCAGTTCAGTTCTTAATGGCTCTTTTTTAATGTTAATGTCAAAGATTAGCCTAAATTAATTCTGTTTAATTTTTGTCCTGTCCTATATTGTTTATAATATTATTGATTTGTGTTTAATAAATTATTTATTTAATAGTAAAAATTAAGTAAAGAAAGTTTGCTAAAATATCAAACACTGTGCTCATTCACCACTCATTCATTGAAATATCCTCAAAATGAAGTAGACAATTTGACTGATGGAATTTTGTGTCTGCAGATTTCGATGTCGCCTCTGACCATACAGGAGTTGGTGGAGGAGGCCGACACTGCTCTGGAGAAACACTGCCCCTCCCAAGTCCGCAATGAAACCCCGGCGAAGGCTGGGAGTCGTGAAGAAGATTTGGTGGAGCCTGAGATGCCATCTGGTGGAGTTTTGATGAACCAAGCTCAGGTGTGAATCAATGCCTGAAATTGTATTTCAAGAGAGGGACAGATTTTTATTTATTTATTTATTTATTTATTTATTTATTTATTTATTTATAATAAAAAAAAATAATAAACGACTTTATTTATAAAAAAAGCGTAGTCAGGACTAGACAGTCCTATCATCTAAACCCAAACATCATAATTGCAATTTATTTATTTATTTATTTATTTATTTATTTATTTATTTATTTATTTATTTATTTATACATTTATACATTTATATATACATTTACTGTATATATTTATTTATACATTTATTTATTTATTTATTTATTTATTTATTTATTTATTTATTTATTTATTTATATTAGTTAATGTATTCAAAATTAGTTGATGAAAGGCACTTGATTATCAAAGTTAGAGATGCTTGTAATAATTTTACATCTTAATGATGAATCTCTGAGACAAGAGCTCTGTCTAGAATGGTTCAGAAATGAAAAGCTCTGGATCAGCAATAAAATTTCAAATTTGCTTTGCTAAGCCAAGTTGCAGCCAATCAAAATTTTTAAAAAGAAAAACCTTGATGCCAAAAAATTTGATTTTATTATTTCAAGCAATTAGATGAAAACCAAATGAGAATTAAATTGTTGTGTATATTTTATCAACATAAACTACAGTTATTAATTTTATATTTGTTTTAAAAATAAATATGAAAGACCTGATTATTTTCATACCTTCTGTTTCTAATCAATCTTCATTCCCAGCTCCCAACTGCTGCCACTGACAAGAAAACATCCCCCTCACGGTCCTTGGCTCAGCTAATGTCAGTAATGTCTCTCGTCAAACCATGCAGCGTTGTCCTGCATAGACTGGAGGTGAGTCCTCGGTGGCTTCAGTATAGTGAACTGGACAACTATCACAATCTTTTTTCTTGTCAATTTTTTTCAGATTTTTGTTTAACCCTCTAAAACACTTAAGGGTAAGGTAACGCCACCAATGTTAAAAAAAATCCCTCACACAAAAATTCTGAAAAAAAATTAAAATGCTCTCCTCTACACCCCCTATCAGTAGCTTAAATATCAGGTATACAAATACGATCTAGTTTTTGAGTTATAAATTTTTAAAGTTGACTACTTTAACATGGAGAAATGAAACTTCCATGTTAAATTAGTCAACTTTAAAAATTCATAACTCAAAAACTAGATCGTATTTGTATACCTGATATTTTAGCTACTGATAGGGGGTGTAGAGGAGAGCATTTTAATTTTTTTTTCAGAATTTTTGTGTGAGGGATTTTTTTTAACATTGGTGGCGTTACCTTACCCCTAATATCAAGGGGAAAAACTCTGTGACAGCAAAGTTATACAACGTCTCTCTCTATGCTTGCAAATAAATAAATATTTAATTAATTAAATTAATTTTAATATTTAAATATTTGTTAAATATTTGCATGAATATGAATATAAATAGCTTTAAAAATTATGATTCAATTATATTTAGCACTACTTGGTAATATATACTTTTTAGCTTGGATTCATTGAAGAAAAAGAATATCTGTAATAAATGATGACATAAAAAAGCTGTGCTACAAAAAAATGCATAATTTTCTCATATTATTAGTCTTTTATTAAACACAGAAAGTGTACATATTAACAGCACTAGAAACATACATTATAGAAAAACATTACAATAGAACACATAAAACATACATACAAAACATATATAATAGTTACAGAATAATAGAACAATAGAACAATTTTCTCATATAAGTACCAAAGTTAATTATTAAAATACAGTATGTTAGTAACCTGCATTTTAGACTATTTAGTTCAAATTCGCAATTGTAATAATAATAATAATATACTGTAGTAAATGTTTATTGAGCAGCAGGAAAAAAAACAGATATACGGTGTTTGCTTGGCTTTGTTGTTGTTTACATTCATCAGTAGGTACTTAGGGGGAACTGGAATCACTTGATTTATTGCTCCTAATTTAACATATTTTTAATTTTTTTTTAACAATAATATATACGTAAGAAATGAATATACATAACTTGAACATATACATTTTTTTTATTTTACCTAGTTTCTTTATCATTATTCTTTGTTGTGCCGTTTCCCCCTCGTATTCAAAAGTCCGCGGGGAAAGCAATGGTCGGTGATTGGCTGATATTTTTTCAGAATGTTAGGGTCAATATCAGTGCATAAGTGTCGTAAAATGGCCATTATTGACGTGAAATTTGGAGTAGATTTACATTTTATTTAATGATTTATTGTATTTTTCACAGATATCATTGGCAAATATTGTATTTTTTTCCATTTACTTGACATTTCAATCTATCAAATAAAATAATTGTCAAAGGTATCACAATTGTCATATTGCAGAAAATAAATAGTTTTTGGTATGTTACTACCATGTTAAATAGGTGCTTTTTGCCTACATTCACGTGACGTCATGTTTTTGTGACGTATGGTGAAGGACCCGTATACATACTTTTATACAAAAATTATACATGTGCTCAATGGGTGACTAAAAAAGGGGATCCCATTCACTAAGTGTTCAGTCACCCAATTTTACAGAATTAAATTATCGTTACAATGTATTAATCTTGATTTCAGGAAACTGACGTGAAGTTTACTCCCATGAAAGGACTTTCAGTGCCCAAGAAAACACTCAGAAAAAATACTGCAAAATCGTCCCAACTTGCATCCAAAAGAGGGCGTAGACCAGCACAATCCAGCTCAGCCAGGTCCACACCTGAGCCAATGAGAAAACGGACCCAGACTTCAGATTTGTCCAAACAGCCAATCAGACGGAACACAGCAAAATCGTCCCAACTTCCACCCCAACGTGGCTCTAAGCAAGAGCATTCTAGTTCAACTAGCTCCACCCCTGAGCCAATGACAAAACGGTCCCAAACCCCAGATTTGCCAAAACAGCCAATCAGACGGAAGATGACAAAATCTTCTCAACCCACAACCCAACATGGCTCTAAGCAAGAGCCAACGAAGAGCGTTTCTCTGTCAACTAGCTCCACTCCAGAGCCAATGAAAAAACGGTCCCAAACCTCAGATTTGCCCAAATTATCAGTCAGACAGAATACAGCAAAATCTTCCCAACATCCAAAAAGAAGACAAGAAGTTCCTGATAAAGAAAAGCTTTCACAAATGAAAAGATTTTGCAAAATTGCTACTTCAACTCCCTTAAAAAGTAACTCAGAAACTCCACATTTTAATGTACAACTAAAACGAACTCCCAAAACAAAGTCACTTCAATCTAGAAATGCTATGTTACCTTTAAATTTAAATAATAATCAAATTGAACAAAATTCAGATGTAGAAACTGAATTAAAAAATGTTTCTTCAAATCAGTTGAAAGAAAAAATTAAACATCAAGAATTAAGAGTAAATCTATCCATGTTAAAACCTTCAGAAATTGATAAATTATCATCAAAGTCAGAAAGTATAACTGAGTCAACTTCAAAATTATCTAAGCAACCAGATAAAAATTCACAAGTAGGAAGTAAAAATACTGCGACATCGAACGAGCAGCCAATAAAAAACGAGACTTCATTTACTGTGTCAGTCGGAGGCTATGTCATCACTCTCGAACCTCCGGTTAACTCCGAGGAATTGAATGATCCACCTCAGCGTAGGGGACTGAAAGGAGCCAATAAAATGCCTCAGGTGAAAAAATTAACTTTATTGTATTTTTAAGCTGATGTCATCAAAATACAGTAATTTTTATTACAATTTATTCTCATGTTTCTATCCTCTCTTTTTAAACAAATAATACAATAAAAACTTGTTATTACATAAAGTCAAGAAACCCAGGAAATTAGGTTTATTACCTTATATGGAGTTTTTCCTATACCTGCAATGCTAATTAATTTTGAAAAGACCAAGATCTCCTTTACTGAAAATTGAGTTTTACCTAACAACAAGTTGCATAATATCGAGTTTTTACTGTATTGCTTAGTTTGATTCTTTTCATAAATTGATATAATTGATTACAATTTTTCTTGACTATTTTTGTCTGCTTTTTGGTTTAAGTATGATACAGACTGTATATGAAGCATGGGGTGTTTTAACATATATATATATACATATATATATATATATATATATATATATATATATATATATATATATATACTGTACTTTTGTGTATAATTTGCTACCTAAATTTGTTATTTTTTTGCAAGATACAGAAACAAAAATTAACAGTTTTTTCCCGCTATGTTTTATGCTCTGGGCTGCGCTTGCAAACATCATTAAACTTACTAAGATTGCAAATATTTAGAATGAAAAATATACTGTATTTAAAAAGTATTTTTGATTACAGGAACATGGACCCAATGCAAAACGAAGGAAACTACATAATTATATGTCTTCCCCTGTAAAGAAAGAAAAGACTGCAAGTCCCACCAATGCTGCCAACTTGACAAACCCTACTCCAATGGACGTTGATGCAACAGAACCCATCGCCATGGCTACCAACACAACAACTGTAAGTTGGGTCGTCACGATAACCAATTTAACAAATCCTGTAGTCATGGATATCAACATTTGTTGATGCCACGCTATATTCTAGACCAGATCAAACATAAATAGCATACAAACCGTCTCATATTAATACTGGTTTAAAATTGAACCAGGCTTGTTTCATTTTTTTTTCCTGGCACTAATGATACATGATTTTTGCATTTTTTTTTTTTGTTTTTGTTTTTTTTTCTTTTTTAAGTAACTACATATATAGCACCACTGCGATGATAATATTTTTAATTAAAGTGCAGAATAGGGTCTATCAAAATTGGATGTAAGATGCTCATATTTCATCTATGTTTAAGACAAAAAAACTGGTTAGAAGTTAAAAATAAAATAAAAAATAAATATATCTATGAACCTCATAGTGTACATTAGAATTTTTGAATATTTTCTCAGTAATTATAGATTAAATTTGAAAACCTCTCCTACCCCTCCATTTAAGTGTCTTTTGATTTCAAATAAGAAACATAATTTCCTCTAAAAATTTGCATTACTGGTGAATTAGTCATTTCATGTTGTTGTTGTTTTTTTTTTTACATAGCTTTTGATAATTGAAATTGAATTTAAATTATACTGGATTTAGGGAACTCCCCCTCAGCCAGCTAAAATAGAAAAAAATCTAGTAAAGTAGCTTTTGATAGCATGTCACAAAATCAGCTGACTTGAAGCCTCTATTGTTGACAGGCTCCCATGGTAGAGGCTACAGATTTCAAGAAAACGAAGACTCGTAAACAGAAAGTTGGCGAGAAGAATCCCGCTCTAAAGCTGGTGAAACCGTGCAGCGTCCTGCTGGACAGAAATGAGGTGAGAATTTGGCTTCTAAGTTAAAAATTAAGGGTGGTATTCACGAAGAGTTAAGGAGCGTTTTAGGGAGAGATATTTTAAGAAGCGTTTTTTATACCAGGTAACAGGTAAGAAAAACGTTTCTTAAAATATCTCTCCCTAAAACGCTCCTTAACTCTTTGTGAATACCAACCTAAGACTTTAAATGGACCATGAGATTAAAGGAGGGGAATGCCTGCAGCTTTTATATTTTTATTGCTGTAATATATAAAAAACAAAAAATATCAAATTTATAAGCAAGGGGATGCAACTTTGCCGGCTGCCCAAATATTTGTATTTTTAACCCTCAAGCGGTAGTTTCAGGAAGTTATCCTAAATTTGTGCTTAATATTTTATGGGCCTTGGTGACAAAACTCATGTGACCATTGTTACTCGGCATGGCACGGTCTGGTGCGGTAAGAACCGGCACAGAAGCACCCGTCACAGCACAGAATAACTATCAAAGCTCCACTGGTGTCTTTTTCAGAAAGCTTTTTATGCTGAGTTGCAAGTATTTTGTTACATAATGAAGTTACATCTCTTTGCTAATAAGTGAACTAAAAAAAAAAAAAAAAAAAAATAGATAAAAAAAAACTATGCAGAGTTTCAGCAGTTACGTGGGGCTTATGATGGTAATGTTTGTTTGTTTGTTTTTTTTTGGGGGGGGGAGAGTGCACCCATAAATGCATCAAAGGGGGGGGGGGGGGAGTTGAAGCCATTCCTCTCCTTCAAGGAGGAAAAAAACAGAGTTTGATAAAATAAAATAATAGCCGTCTCAATTTTTTTTAATTGCATCAAGGTTAAACATAAATATTACACTATTCTTTAAATTCAGGTTACTATAAAATATTACAGTTATAATTACTATTTATATATTTATATGTATATACTATATAATATGTCATTTAGGCGAGGAAATGATCGAGAAATTGTAAGAGTAACTGGCAAGTGGCGTTCTAAAAGCTGGATTGATTTTTAACCGATAATAGGTATATTTAGGAGTTCCCAAAAAAAAAAAAAGTTGGCCAAAGTTGGCCCATGGCATCATCCCGGATTTACGTTTTTTTTTTTTTTTTTTTTTTTTTTTTTTTTTTTTTTTTTTTTTTTTTTTTTATATGGAATAAATTATTATCTCCAAAACCAACACACTTGCAGGATTTAAGACTACATTATTAAAACGCCCGTACTTCAAGCTTTTTAAAAATGTAATTTTATTTTGAATCCAACCAAAATTTTGTCCCGAAAATCATGTTTTTTCAATTGTGGAATTTTTCTTCTCCTTTTGAGTTTAACTAAAAAACTTAAGGTTTTTGAGAAAAATGGTTCATCTGAATCTTGTAGCCTACTTAATTAATAATAATAATAAGGACTTTATTTTATAAAATATTTTATAATTATTTTATATAATTACCATATATTTTTTTTTCATATTTTCATATTTTCAAAAAACCCGTAAATCCGGGATGATGCCATGAACTTTTTTTTTGGGAACTCCTAAATATACCTATTATCGATTAAAAATCAATCCAGCATTTAGAATGCCACTTGCCAGTTACTCGCTTAATTTAACAGCTAGAGCTCTGCGTTTCCTCGCCTCATTTCCTTTCTCTCTTCAGGTTTCAAGATATTTTACACTCCAGAAAAAATCTTCAGCTGCACTGAAATCAACTAAACCTGAAGAGAAAATTAACAAAAACATTGCAATCCCAGCTGAAACTTCAGATCCAAAAAACGCCACAACACCAACAAGTGACTTAGTCTCCACTGGCAAAGCTACTAGTAAAATAATTTTAGATGAAAATATTAACTTAGTTGAAATCGTTAGTTCGAATGTAAACAAAATTTCTGTACTCTCAGATTCTGTGAATCCTATTGAAAAATCTTCTGAATTGTTAGTCCAAAATATTTCTGCTGACAATAATACTTCATCAAATGCATACCTTGAAGATAAAAATTTTAGTACAAAAAAATTAGATTCTCAAATTGCAAAAGATAAAAATATAGTTGAAATTATTCAAGAATATCCTGATATTATTATAATTGAAGAAAAATCTAATACTGATTTAATACCTAAAATTTCAGTTAACAATTTTGCAAAATTACATACTGAAGATACAAATTCTTCTGATGTAACTCCTAATGTCATTCAATCTCAATTACAATTTAAAGTACAAGATGGTTGTTACAAATTTGAATGTGAACTTTGTCCTCCAAATAGTCGGCATTATTATTACAGTAGTGAATTGCGTCGTCATAAGGCAATTCATCATAAAACGGAACCAATTTGTAATCATTGTTTATGTTACTTTCAGAAATTTGATGATCTAGAATCACATTATCAACATTGTGTGTCTAAAGGTTTTGAAGTACCATCAACAATAAATTCTGAAGAGTATGTAAAAAAAGTTCAAAAAATTCAAAATATTGTTCATCATAATCCTGGTTTAGTTGTAACTTCTAAATTGAAATTAGATGCTCCTATTTCACTGAATCTTACAGAACGGATTAACAATAATATATCTAAAAATACAAATTCAAATTTTTGTGAAATCATTGAGTCTATTCCTGTTGTAAAAAAAATTGTTATACCTGTTGTAAAAAAAGTTGTTATAAATGCTGAATCAAACATAAATCAAAATTTACCTTGGCGTTTTTCTGAAATGGTTGACTTAGAAACTGATAATACTGTCAAACCTACAATGACAAATGTTGAAATGGTAATTAATAATGTAGCAACAAATACAAGTGAAGAAACTCTTGAAGAAAAATCTCCCAATATAACTACTAAAGATCCAGTTTCAAATATTCATTCTTGTGATATTTGTTTAAAAAAATTTAAAACAAAATGGTATATTAAACTACATAAAGCAAATGTTCATAGTGTTGGTAAATATTGTAAATATTGTAAAAGTTTAGTACATGAAAATTATGATTTTCAACAACATTTATTAAATTGTAAACAATCAAATTATGCAACTACTAAAACTGTAAAAGATAATTTTGAATATGTCCTAGTAGATGAAATTAATACAGCAGAAAATGGTAACAGTTTTGAAATTAATGATCCATTTGAAGAACACAATGAAAGTGACTTTTTTAAATGCTGGATTTGTGAGAGTAAATTTACTAGCCAAGATCTTGTTAATATGCATATTATTAATATCCACAACCCATGTAATAATTGTAAAACACCTTTTCAAAATGTTTCAGACTTACAAGCACATATGTTTGAATGTAACACACAGAATTTGGTAGCAAATGAGAAAGAGCCTTTGTTAAAACCCCAAGAATTTGTACAAGTTAAGATGGAAGATTATGTAACTGGTAATCTTAATTCTGAGATTTGTGAACCTGTAACCGCAAAAGATAAATCTGATCTAAATCAAATTAATATTAGTAATTTAAATATACCAACAATAATTAATCAATCTTCAATAAATGATAATGAAAGTGATATTGATTCAGACATATATGAACTAGAAAATGATATTAATCCTTATGATTTATGTGAAGTTCAAGTTTCAGAACGAGAAAGTGAAAATATTGATGATTATTTCAATTTTGATTCTGAATTTGCAGTCGCTATACCATCAAGTACAAGTACAAACACTAATCATACGTTTTTATGTGACATCTGTAATGTAGATCATATACCGTGTGATAAATATCTTGAACACATGGCATCACATATTATTTTAATGAAATGTCCATATTGTACAAAATTATATGCTGATAGAAATAAAAAAGCTTCCATAAGACGTCATTTAGGTTTAAATCAAGCAAGTGCTATTTCTGAATATGAAATGGTAACAGATGAAACTAATTTTAGACATATTCAATACTGGTGTAAATTAAGACATATGTCATTATATTTGGAAGATCCTAAACATCATTCAAGATTCAGTAATGTAATTCATTGTGTACAATGCAGTTACAAATGTAGATATCAATGTCAATTGTTGAGACATATGATCCAAGTACACCCGGGGATGTAAATGTTTTTTCATCTGGTAAAAAACTGTAAAAATGTACAGTTTACTTGAAAATTACTTCCTCTAATAGACAACCTTCGTGATTTATTTTATTTTTCGTTTCTTTTTATAGAAGATTGTCAGTAAAAAAAAAAAAAAAAAAAAAAAAAAGTAACTCTCTTAACACCCTTAAAATGTTAAGTAAAACATGCTGTTTTTAAATAATAAAAATATACAATATACATATGTAAATATATAGCTTGATGTACTTAATCCAACTATGTAGTAAAAAATTTATTATGAGGTTGTCTATTCAGGCTGCGTTTTTTTATTCAACAGCTGATATCAAAAATATTTTTTCCCCTCACGCACTGTTCAATTAGCATCTCTGCGCATGCGCGAAGATATCTCCTGAAAGCCAGAACTCTATCTCGGACATTGTAAATATTTGGAGTGGTGGGGGAAGCAGATATCTAGGATGGAATAAAAAAAACGCAGCCTCAATGTATATTTCAAACTTTATATTGAAGCTTTTGGTTTTCCAAGGCAACAAGGCATTATATTGTAGGGGAATCTTTTTGCAGTGATTTGTGTTCAATGCCATGTTTAGTTTTAATACTTGGTTTATAATATTAAACTGTGCTAAAGATCTTTGTAAAATATCTCACCATAATCCATTTTTTTACTTAAATGTAAAAAGATGCAGGTTGTTTGTTGATATTATAGTTAAATTTTAACTGCATTTGGATCATGATAATTATTGTATTTAGAAATTAGTAATGAGTAGAGAGCGGAAAAAGTCACATTTTTTTTTTCAAAAATAGGCACCTAAAAAGTCAACTTTTTTTTGGAAAATAAATAGTCTTTAAAAAGTTGCCTTTTTTTTTAAATAGTCTACAAAAAGTCAATTTTTTTAGAAAAGGCAGCAAATAGGCATTTTAAAAGTATTATCGATAAAAAAATATTTTTTAAAAGATGTACATCCATAGATGGCATGCTTTGTCAAAAATTTAGTTTTCTGTGTTTTAAATTCTGATATATATATGTTTTGAGTTTTATTTTTTTACTATATTTCTTTAGTAGTTTATATTAGTGCTGTTGATATCCGGATATTTCAAAATCCGAAATCCGGATTCGAAAATATCCGAAAATCCGAAATCCGAATTTTCGGATTTGCGGATAATCGGATATCCGAAACTATATTTAGATTTTCGGATATCCGGATATCCGAAACTGATTTCGGATATCCGGATATCCGAAACTGATTTCGAATTTTCGGATATCCGGATATCCGAAACTGATTTCGAATTTTCGGATATCCGGATATCCGAAACTGATTTCGAATTTTCGGATATCCGGATATCCGAAACTGATTTCGAATTCTCGGATATCCGAAACTGATTTCGAATTTTCGGATATCCGGATATCCGAAACTGATTTTGAATTATATTTATAATATAATTATAATTGTAAAATATGTTATATAATATACGATATTATATAATATATTACAAATTATAAACTATAAAAGTATGAAAATTTTCCAGTTTTTCTACTACAGTAAAAGAAATATAAGTTATTAAGTTATTATAAGTTAATATAACTGATATCTTTTTACATGAAGATTGAAGACGCACGTGTTTTCACACTGTCTTCAATATTTCTTGCGTTAATGTTAGTTGAAGTCCTGCAGTGGAGCACCCTATTACATTCTGAATAATATCAGTCAACCAATCAGAATAATATTCAGAATATTTTCAGCGGTCAGAATGACTCAGAATGTATTTTTAGCCTTGCAAACAGTAGCATCGGCAGGATGTGAAATGTGGAGAGAATATTTGCGACTTTGTGGAGTGTGGACGAAATTCCAGAAACCAATGCTGCGCGCCCGTGCACGTCCGGCCGGCGCCTGGCTGTTAAATTATCTCTCATTCTTGTTCAAAGGCCTGTTCGTAAACACTGCTCGGTGTACACTTTCTACACCCAATCGACCTTATATCGCATGTACATAAGGTCGATTGGGTGCAGAAAGTGTACACCGAGCAGGGTTTACGGACAGGCCTCAAGAGTTCACAAGTAGATCACGCGATTTCAAGGACGTTAGAGTTGGAGCGTTCAGCTCTCTGGCATTTAAATTTCGTTTCTCACCTCACGCAGTTTAATTCTTTCACCTCGTACTCGTATAGATAAATAGATATTATGACATTATGTACGTATTATTTATATAGAATATAGATAGTACCGTGATTAGATTAAATTGATAAATTATTATACTCTTTAACTTTAAACTTTAAACTCGATATAATCTTTATGTGGCAATTTATAATTTAGGGTACAAAATGTACGTAGTTAGGTAGTTAGTATATAATATAGTAACGTACTTATACTTACTAGTTATACCTACGTAGCCCAGTTTTTTTTTTTTTTTTTTTTTTTTTTTTTAATTTTAAATTACTAGATTTTCTAGTATATAATTATATATAGTATTCTTTATAAGGTGGTATTTTCTATTTTGTGATTTGTACATTTGTATTTTGTATTATACTATTTGTAGTATTTGTACTATTTATAATTTAAAGTATTTATAATTATTTATATTGCTTAATTATTAGAGTTATTAACTTATTACCTCTACATTTTAAATACAATATACATTATTCAATATATATTAAAAATATTCAAATTAATTTAACAAAAATTTATTGGTTTAAAATTTGTAAATGTAATGCAATTTGCAATTGCGAATACACATAACAATTTAAAACTAAATATTTGAATTACAGTATTATACTAATTACAGTCATGCTTAATTTCACATCCAAATTATCCGAAAGCAAAAGCTGAAATTCAGAAATTCGATCGAAATTCGATTGTAGGTTTCGGATTGTAGAATATTTGAAATTACTGGATATTCGGATATCCGGATATCCGATCAAAATTTCGGATATTTGAAATCCGATCGAAGTTCGAATATCCGAATATCCGATCGGAGTTCGGATATCCGATTATCCGATCGGAGTTCGGATATCCGATTATCCGATCGGAGTTCGGATATCCGGTTATCCGATCGAAGTTCGGATATCCGAATATCCGATCAGAGTTCGGATATCCGAACTCCGATCGGATATCGGATATCCGAAATTTCAAACGGATAATCGGATATCCGGATATCCGAAAATCCGACTATCCGGATATCCATTTCTCCAAAATCCGGATATCCGGATAATAAAATATCCGAAAATCCGAAATCCGAAAATTTTCAACAGCACTAGTTTATATTGACGATTTGAAGAAAAAAGCTGAAATGCACTAAAAATATGTCAAAAAGTCACAAAAAAGTCACATTTTGCTAAAATAGTCGCAAAAACAAAAAATAGTCTAAATAGTAATTTTTTTTATAGGCTTATCTTAATCCACTTTCGGAGATCGGTGGACATCCTAAATGACAACAAAATAGTCCTCATATGTGCACAAAAAGTCGAAATGGCTTTTTTCGATCCGCTCTCTAGTAATCTAGTAATAAGATATATTTTTTCAGTGAAAGGTTTACTTGTTTTTTCAGTAACCTGTAAATAATGATTACAACAATGTAGAGTAGTGTTCCAAATTTTGTTGGATTTTTTAACACTTGGGCCTTTTATTATTATATAGGTATTTTTGTATCAAAGGTCATGTGTTCCAAGGAAGTTTAAAATTTTATTGGGTATTTTTTATATTAAATTTGCCATGGAACAAAAAAAAAAAAAAAGTTGAAGCTTTTTGCTGTATGGTATATATGTATTGCTATAATTCTAAGAAAAAAAATATTACATAATAATAATAGTTAATAATAATAATTTTATTGTACTCAACATATTGTTATTTACATTATAATATTCATTCTATAGTTTTTAATTATATTCTTTAATCATATAAGTTTTAAAAAAAGGTCTAAAATGTAAAAAAAAAAAAAAAAATGTTATGTAAATTTAATAACATTATGTTTGAAGTGATTTTTTTAGCGAGTTTAGCAACTTAAGTTGTACATTTTATTCGGTATATTTAATTTTAGTGATGCATTTCTTGTAATATTCTAAACAGTTACCATGTACGATTTATACCTTTATTGTGGACTAAATCAATGACTGACACAATCAATTAAGGGCTCTGTAAAATTTGTGTATTAAATGTTAAAAATATGTTGTAATTTGTTAAATATGAATATTGTCAAATTATACAAAAAATAAAATTCCTTTAAATCAAAATCAAGCAATTGTGATGGAGTACATAATGAAAAATTATTAAGAAATCTTATGATGTGGTAACAGAAAAATAAAACACGAATCCATTGGTAAAATATCCCTTAAGGGTAACATAACGCCACCAATGTTAAAATCCCTCACACGAAAATTATAAAAAAAAATTAAAATGTTCTCCTCTACACCCCCCCTATCAGTAGCTAAAATATCAGGTATATAAATAGGATCTAGTTTTTGAGTTATGAATTTTTAAAGTTGATTAGTTTAACATGGGAGTTCCATTTTTCCATGTTAAAGTAGTCAACTTTAAAAATTCATAACTCAAAAACTAGATCGTATTTGTATACCTGATATTTTAGCTATTGATAGGGGGTGTATAGGAGAACATTTTAAATTTTTTTCATAATTTTCGTGTGTGGGATTATTTTTTAGTATTGGGTCAGCTGATCCATGTTACCTTACCCTTAATTTAACCATTAGACAATACTGTACAAGGCCGGTTGATTGGTTAATGCTGTAGGGGTCTATATGTGAACAGCCTGGCTTACCCCGTGTCAGGGATGTCATGTTATTGTGAATATACCACTAACATGTTGTGTTTAAATTACATTGCCTAATGAAATGATTTTGATGGTCTAATGATCTCTAGAGTAATTATTTGCTTAATATTGTTTGTAATTTATTAATAAGATATACAACAACTAGGAAATGCTGACCAATCAATAAAATAGAATTTTGTCGTAAAATGTCATAAAATAATGTTTTTCTCTTGTATATTATAATAAGTTATTATACTTAATTTTTTAATATAGAAATCATCACATTTTCAATAATGCTAAATGTACGTATTATATTCTAGTAATGTTAAAGTAAAAACACATTCATGAAAAACAAACATATTATTAAATTACCGGTTATATTGTTATTAAAAATGCTCAGTTAATTATTAAATTCTTTGGGGAGATGGTTTTTATTGATGTAGCTATAGAATTAAATTTATTATTACGTATATTCATTTTGTTCCTATTATTAATGTTTCTAAAAAATTATTCTAATATTCCTTTTAAAGTTGAAATTACGAATAAGAATTTTATTTTACAATTCATTAGAAAATGCCTACAATTATATAGACTTTTGGCATTTTAATGCTCAAAAATACTGGGATTCTTGTCATGTATAAAGTGAACACCACCAGTCCGCTTGCTTGGCTTATATGTGACAACACAGCTAGTGGGAGTTAAGGTGAAATGTAGTTTTTGTTGTATATGTGTGGCAGTCCTCAGCTCTTAATCCACCAATCAGGGAGATCCTTACAAACTCTCTGCCAATGACTGAAGAGATTATGAAATGTGATGGGCAGTGTAGGTTGTGGGTGGTATGTTAATTAAAATATTATTTTTTGTTTACTAAATGCTGTGTGAGTTTTTGTATTAAAGATCTGATTTTTGTATTTATGGTTAAGTTATTGTTGTAAAAAAAAAAGGGTGTTGAAGGTTTTCAGTTTTAAATCAATTCTAAAAAAAATCATTTGTAAATTTTCAAAATTGTTTACTGCCAAATGTAAGATTTTGTTTTATGGGAATTTCATTTTTCATTTATCTGTGGTGTTAAAATTGCTACAACTAAAAATAAAGCAAAATTCTATGCTGCTACCTTATGAAGGATAACTATGTATAGATGATCTATTGATATCTCTTAATTTGGCAACATTTCATATCTATTTCACCAATATATTGTAAGTTTTAATTATCACTAATTTCACAAAAACGAATAACTGTTTTTAAGGTGTTCCGAAATGTGGTGTATAATAATGTGTATTCATTTATAAAGCTCAATTAATTTAAAATAGTATATCCTACTGTACATCTATACATAAAATGAAATAAGGCACCATTATGAAATGTATTTTCCTTGCTTATGTAAAATACTAATGTGAAATACTGTATAACACTCAACATAAAATATAAGAACACTTTATAAAGACTTAAATTGCATTACAATTATTTTTATATTGCCCTGTAATAATTTGCCTCAAAAATATTTATAACATTTCTGTAATAATTATCCTACTTAAACGTTCTACTATATTATAACAGAATTTTAATGTTATTTTCTTAGACAATAAAAAATATATAACCAATAATTTTGAAATATAAGTTGAATTTTATTTACTAAAACCTTAAGTTTTATAATTTCTTGCTACTTCATTAAAAATTACTAACTCTTAAGTTTGACTTCCATTTAATTAAGCACACTGCACAGGTAGTACATAGTGTTCTGAAATTTTTGGGAAAATAATGAAATGAAAAAAATAATTTTAAAATTAAATGCTTGTTTATTATTTTTTTAAGAAAATATGAGAGAAACCTTACAATTAAATATTAGTTACATCTTTCAGTAAAATGCAAATTTTTAATTACAATAAATTACTATAAGAAACTCTAGAAAGCAAAAGGTGTGCAATGTAAACATGTTAATCCAGTTAAAATTAATTTAACAAAAAATTAAATTTTGAAAACACAAAAAAAAAAAACTGAAAAAAAAAAAAAGAAAAAAAAAAAAAAAAACGGTTAAAGCTATACCAAGAGGTTTCAATATGGCGCTGTGATTGGCCCACGGCTTTTTTAAACATTTTTCTGCGTAGTAATGTTTGATTTCTCTTATCTTTTAACCTGGCGTAAAAATATATTCTTGCGGCATTTTATTTCGATTGAAAGCTTTTGGGCGCTTAGCTTTAGCATGATTTTTTTATTTTATGGTGATTATATCAATTTACTTTGTAAAACATTATCATGTTAAGTAAAATCATGTAGGTATTAAAATAATTTCACAAAAAGATACAAAAAACGTACTACTCTAAAATCTTTTCATTTAAAAAGAAGTTATGAACTTTGAAAACTTCGGTACTCAAAATATTTTTTCTGAGTAAAATAAATTTTCGCTACAGAATCAAAATTCTATCCCAAAAATAGTAAGATGTTATCATTCAACAATTTTACAACAGAACTGTATGCTTCATTTAATCATAATATGTTTTTGATCAACAAATACAAAACATAATAATGAGAACTAAAAATAAAAATTTGTCCTTAAAAATACAATTTTTTAAAAGGTGTCTTAAACTTTAACTTTTTTTGACATCATTATTCAAGATTTAAAACTACATTTTCTTACATAAAATACTTTGATCACTTCAGAAAATTAATTTGGCAAGATTAGGAGAATTGCCAAGCAACATGAAATTTTTTTATTGCAGAAATGAATAGAGGGTACCAAATTATGCTACTCTGAATTTTTTCAGATTTATTTGAAACTCAGAAATACTTTTAAATAATTATTGAAAGTGCGGCCACGCCCCCTGGAGGCGTCAATAGGCGTCTCATGTCCATCTTTTTTATTAAGGATTCAGGGGTGCCAACTTAACTTACGGAACTTTCAATAATTATTTAAAAATAGTTCCGTGTCTCAAAAAAATCTGAAAAAATTCAGAGTTGCATAATTTGGTGCCTTCTATTCATTTCTGCAATAAAAAAATTTCTTAGTAAGTTGTCCATTGACAAGCAACATATTCTTTTTTTTTTATTGCAGAAATGAAAAGAGGGTGAAAATTTTTGCCACTCTGATTTTATCCCGATTTTTTACAGGCTAGAAAGTATTCTAAAAAAATTATTGAAAGTACAGAGAGTCATTAATAGGTGTCACTTCTTAACGATTATTGTCACCGGAAGTTCCGCCATCTTTCTTTTATGCACCGTCATCTTCTTTTCATACGCAATACATATGAGTGACAAGAACAAGCACTATTAGGAAAGCAGTGATCAGCACAGTAAAATATGTTTATTTAATAAAATGAATCACTTTAAACACTTTCTCGTGTATTTATTCATCCATCATCCTTGCAAACATTGAAAAACATTTAAATATGAGTGGTAAATAGTTGTATGCTGTTTTGACTCACTAGTCAAAATGACCGCAGTTCATTTGTTTTTTCTGCTGAAAAGTGTAAAGTTGTTTTTTGACGATTTGGCAACATTGTTATCCCATCCAGTTAAGCTACGAGCAGCATTGCCGAATTGTGCAGTTTTTATGAAGGCTTGTATCTCAAAAAGTAAATGATTATCTATAATTATTATTTCATCATAATTCTATTTAAAATAATGATTGTTTTTTAAGCAAAAATTTGAATCCATTATTCAGTACCATTACGGAGATTGAAATTTGCATTTGATAACATGCGTTTTTTATATCTCAATTTAAAAAATAATGGCACTGAATTTAGGTGTATTTTATTGCATGAGAATTTTTATTTATTTTTTCTCTATGCAATGCTGAAAAAATTGGAGTGATTTACCATTTCCTAAGACCAGTGACAATAATCCTTAAAGGGATGTAGGCTCAAACTTGAAATTTGCCTAACTTTTTAGCAATACTTCTCGGACTCAGAAAAATCTGGAAAAAATCAGAGTGGCATAATTTTGTTCCTTCTTATTTCCGCAATAAAATTTCATGCAGGTTGTCATGGTAAATTCTTTTACACACGGATATTTTTTAAAAAAAAAAATCATTTACCACTGTTTTGTTTTACATAATTATAGCTGTCCAGCAACATGATTACTATCAGTTTTTTCCCCAGTAATATTTCAGTTTGAAACACAGTAAATTATTAGCAAATATATTATAATAATTATAAAATGAACAGCCTACATATATTTTTTTTATTGCAGATATGAATAGAGGGCACCAAATTATGATACTTTTTCTTTGAGAGTTTTTATAGGTCACAAAGTATTGCTAAAAATTATTCACTCTCTGTACTTTCAATAATTTTTGTAAAAATAGTTCTCTGACTTTTAAAAAATATTGGAAAAAAATAATTTGGTACAGTACCCAATATTCATCATTGCAATAAAAAAAAAATCCATGTAGTGTAGGTTGTCCATACCTTATCCAGTTTTAAACCTTAAAATGTACAAAAAATCACAAAAATCATTGGAGCACATTTAGCTTTATAAAATCAGCATTACATCTGAGAACATTGAGTATTGACCTCAAAATTTTTTATTGCAGAAATGGATAGAGCGTGCAAAGTTATGCTACCCTGATTTTTTTAAGATTTTTTAGAGCCCGGGAATTATTTTTAAAAAATTATTGAAAGTCCTTTTTGTGACGTCACGCGGCGGCAAGTCCTATCTTTTTCAAGGAGCGGCGTCTCGTGACGTCACAAAAAGAACTTTTCAATAATTTTTTAAAAATAGTTCCCGGTCCCTAAAAAATCTGAAAAAAATCAGGGTAGCATAACTTTGCACGCTCCATTCATTTCTGCAATAAAAATTTTTGAGGTCAATACTCTATTGAACATACCCTTACATTACAAACTTTAAACAAATCGGATCAACAAAAGTCATTGACGACTTAGAATTATTTTGAGGCATTTATAGAGAAAATTAACAAAAACATGCAAAAATCAAGCTACACTTAATTTCGTTCAAAAGCATTATTTATAGAGAAAATTAAAACAAAAAAAGCAAAAAAAAAAAAAAAAACACATAAAAACCTTACAAATGACAAAAGCATTTTTTTTTTTTTTTTTTTTCAAATTTGACTTGACAACTGGAATTACAAATATATCAATCAGAAGCTTAAATAATAAAAGTTTTCACCAAATAACACTTTTAAGCTTAAAGTACATTTGCACCAGTTCTGCTAGTTATAGAAGGAATAATATTTGACACTTTTGAAGCAAGAAAATTGCAATAACACAGAAAAAAAAAGCAAATAAAATAAAACTATTTCCAATATGAAAGTGGGAGAATTAAATCACCCCTCGTCTGAAATAATAAGCTATCTGCTAATTCAGGTGACCTAATTAAGCAGATAACTTAATTACACACAAAATCATGTATGCAGATAGCTCATTATTCCAGATGACAGACAATGTGTTCTCTATTTTAAAAATACTTTAACAACTGAAGTTCTGTTTACAAACATGTTAAGGTAGAGATAACGTCGAACAGCTGTTCGACGTAATCCCCTTTGATTAACATGTAAACCTTAGCAAATTGACAAAAATTCTGAAATTTTTTTGAGAGGCAGATATTAGTGCCTAAAAGCCATAGAAAAAGTTTCAAAAACATTTAACGAGCCGATTTTTTTAAATTAATTTTTTAGTTTGGCTCTTCATGGGAAAGCCCAATGCTGAAAATTAAAAAAAATTAATTAAAAAATATCGGCTCAATAAATTGTTTTGAAATTTTTTCTATGGCTTTTAGCTTTTAGGCTCAAAAAAATGTCAGAATTTTTGTCAATTTGCTAAGGTTTACATGCTAATCAAAGGGGATTATGTCGAACAGCTGTTCGGCGTTATCTCTACCTTAACCCAATTTTCACATGCAGACTTCTATTTTTTCTCATATTTACAATTATAAATCTTTACAAATTATTTTAAACTTGTTTTTTTGCTACATGCTTATTTATAAATATCAATTAACAGTAATAAATAATACATTTTCCATAAAAAATAAAATGTTAATGTTTTAATGATATTAATAAAAGAAACAATTAAAACCTTACTAATTAATAGTCACATATTAATGTACATTTTCCCGGCAGTGACATTTTTATTGATAAGCTCTTGATTGTTAAATAAACCCATCCCCTTCTTTTATTAACATCATTAACAATGGTAATAGAGTATCAACCTCAAAATATTTATTGCGAAAATGGATAGAGGGTGCAAAGTTATGTCACTCAGATTTTTTTTTTTTTTCAGATTTTTTAG
Organism: Siphlonurus alternatus; assembly: GCA_949825025.1. Taxonomy (NCBI): domain Eukaryota; kingdom Metazoa; phylum Arthropoda; class Insecta; order Ephemeroptera; family Siphlonuridae; genus Siphlonurus; species Siphlonurus alternatus. Next base: position 19,439,374 of record OX463786.1, read on the forward strand.
AGACCGGGAAGTATTGCTAAAAAGTTTTGCTAAGGTTGGGTTTGAACCCATGCTCCTTTTGTTCCTATCCTTTTTTTCTAAAAAATCTGAAAAAATTAAAGTAGCATAACTGTGCACCTTCTATCCATTTCTGCAATAAAAAAAATTCAGGTCAATACTCTATTATAAATATTAATTCACAATCTTACTCTGTGGTAGTGTTATTTTTGAAAATTAATTCCACATGCTGAAGAAATGTTTTGATATCATTTGGTATTGGCAAGAACTTGATGTTTTTCCAGTAATCACGCCCCATGCTCATTCTGATGGAGTTCCTACACAAGCTTTGAAGTGTCAGAGGAGTATGCGTCAAATCCATCAACTCATTCACTAAATCAGGCATGCTTTCGGCTATTGACAAAGACCTAATAAGGAACTCCATCACAGACTCATTCTCACGATATCTTTCATCAAATTTCGGGTTATAGATATCTTTATTTTCATGCTGGTAAGGTGGTTCTCTAATTGATAAATTTCCACCAAATTCTTGATATATTTTCAAGAATTGTAATGCTTGTGCAGATGCAATTCTAGGGTTTTGACGTCTATATACAATATTCTGGTATGTGTATTGAATAATCCAATGAGGGATTGTGGTAGGTCCGAATCTTTGGTTGATCATAAGTTCTCGTAATGGGATAATTTGATTTTCTTCTTCTGGATTTAATACACTAATTGGGATATGATTGAATCTTTCTAAGCTATGTTTTGGATATGTAAAATACATACTAGCACCATGCAAAAGTAACATTCTAAATGCTTCTACATTCCATTTGACTATTGAAGTTGTTAATGGAGTTTCACAATTATCAATTCTAGGCATGAGAACTCCATTAACACTAATCAAATCTTCTACACATGCATTATGTTCTAATAATAAATTAGCAATATCATTAAGATTATTCAGAATAGCATGATTTAAAGCATATGTATAGCCATGAATTTCATCAAATGCAGTATGATTTGGTGATGCACCTTTTTCTAATAAAAATTTAATCAATTCATATTTATCTTTTACATTTTCTTTTGATAATAATGAACATTCTAATACGGATAATTCACCAATTCTACACATTTTTGTATCAGTATATAAGTTAATTTCTTCACCCATTTCTAGTAGAGCTGCCACACAATCTTTGTGTTGCATCCATGCAGCGTCGTGGATAGGAAATATGTTTGCGGCCTCCCAGCAAGTTGGTCTGAAGTAGTCTGTGGAGGAAGGCATTTGAGGTTTCCTCAGAGCCTTGGGGTTGCAGCGGACGGTGTGTCTCATCTTTGTAACCTCGGCCGGCGTACCTTGGCACGTGATTGGATGTAACGCCTCTTTTTGACGAGTCTCGCGGACTTCTTTGTCATAGGAACTTAACTGATGGTCGTGCATTCTGGAACGGCCGAATCTTGCTCCTAAAATAAATACAGAATATTAATTTATATTTTACAACAATGAAATAAAGTAGGAGCAATAACCTTAGTATTACCAAGGTACTTTTTTCTACCGGGGGGAGGGGGGGGGGGTCAAAACAGTCCGCTATTTAAATCAATTTTGGGTTAAAACAGCTACCATTATATTTATCAATTTATGTTAAGTTTACATAAAATTAGCCTATTATATTAAATATTAATGTATTACAGTATTTAAATAAAAGGATAGGACCTAAAAGAGGCAAAGGCTCAAACCCAACCTCGCCAAAAATTTTTAGTAATACTTCCCGGGCTCTAAAAAATTTGAGTGGCATAACTTTGCACCTTCTATCTATTTTAACATTAAAAATGTTTGAAGTTGATACTCTACTGTTACAAATTTTCTACTAACTACTGAAGACTTTACAAACTCAATGAAGTTGGCGGACACACTCACGGTTGTGCATGTATCTCAGCATGTACATCCTCTCACTGCGGGACGTTGAAGCCATCTTCACTCTCCGCTTGTACAAATATCTCCTGGAACAAAGAAGCGTCTCGTTAGAGCTGACAACATTTTCAAGTGAGGGCTTTTTTATGAGACATGTTGAAGGATCTATAGAGGCTTACAAAAATTTTCTCCGTAACTAATAAAGCTATTAATCAGAAAACATCTTATTAAGGGTCATTTGCTAGCTTAATTTCTTTTAAAAAAAATCTTTAAGGACTATTGTCACTGATCTTAGTATATGGTGGATCACTCTGAAAATTATAGTAAATGTTCCTTACACTATAACATAAATATTCAGCCAAAAAAAAAAAATGGAGCAATAATCAATCTAGTTTTTGAAATATACAGGATATAAATAGCAAGAATGTGGCGGTGTGGCGCAGTGCGCTTGACCAGGTCTCGTCAGATCACCGAAGTCAAGCAACGCCGCGCGTGGTTAGTAGTTGGATGGGTGACCATTTTCAACAAAAACCACGTTTCCCACCCAGGGGTAAAACGTTGCGCTTTTCCACTATGTGGTTCCCCTGGCTTTGGACCATTGCACTTCCGGTTCATTGACAAAAGCTGTAGCGTCCATCCTGGCTGAGGTTTCCACGTTTCCCTCAGCCGCAGGCAAATGCCGGGATGGATTTGCAAGGCCGTGGCCGCCCTCGTTCCAGAAGAGCCCGCGAAACGCTCAAGTTAGGGTTTCGGAAGGTTCGGGGTTTCAAAGTAGTATGTAATTAGTAAATAGAAGTACCCAATAGGGTTTGATTAAAAACTAAAAAAAAATAGCAAGAATATCATTGAAAATCTGGGGGCCATAAGTCAAATCAGCATCCTTTTCAACTAAAAATTAATATTGCAAAAACTGGACCGAATAATTACTTTTTTTACTTTAGAAAGTGAACAGTTATTTTGTACCTTCAAAAAATAATTACCATATTGACAATAATCCTTAATGCCAAAAAAGCAATTCCATTTTTTTTTTTTTTTTTTTTTTTACATAGGTTTAGATAGGACGATAGGAACACTTGAAGCCTCTATTAGGTCCTAAAGTATTTTGTCTCAAAACTACTGTATCCCTTGTTGATGCCCTTTAGTAGAATTTACAGTACATTATCGGGGCGTGAAAGAGTTATGAAAGCTGGAACTTTCTTTGTAAATTGTGCCCGCCATTACATTTTTACAGACTTTTGCACTTCTAAATATAATTTAAGTATAATAAAAAACAATAAAGGTACTCGGTTACTTTACAGAAAAAAAAAGTTACTCACAATATTTTTTTCAATACTTTCTTCATGATGAGAATCAATAAAATTTGACACCAAACTAACTTTAAATGTATCAATTTATAGACAGAACTGAATAATCTAAAGTCAGGAAAGACAAGGGTCAGATAAATATGATCCCTTGATGTTTGATTAGTGTTGAAATATAGGCCTTTGAATATTTGAGCAGAACTAATGGATGATGAGTCATGCAGCCATAGGGCAAATATTTTGTGCATCTCAGAAACTAAATGATGTACAAACTATATGATGCATGCACAGAGAAAAAGGAATACCAGTTATGGCTGTTGGAAAAATTTTCTCTATAAAAGCCACCACGTTAGATTTTTTTTTTCTCAGTACATTAAAGCTGTGAATTTAAAAACATCTCCTACCCCCCCCCCTGCCCTCACAATTAGGGCTCTTCTGATAATGAATCAAGAGCTGATTTTTTCCTAAAAAAAATATTTAATGCAAGAAAAACAAAATAGGGTTTTTAAGTTTTTTTATAAGTTTGGTTAGGTCAGTGGAAATACTGCAAAATCAGCTACACTTAAAACCTTTATGTGTGATCAAAAAACTGATCAGTGTTTGCCTCATCCTATGTGATTTTTGTGAGCGCTTTTCTTGGCTCTTCTCCTTTGCAGTAATATCAATACATACAATAATTCCTTTGTATTTTTTGGTGGCATAAGTATATTACTGTATAATATCATACGACAACCTAGATCTATGACAACTCTGGCTTTCTCTATCTCTCAACATGTTATGCCTCCCACCGATACCCTCTCTTAGTCTCATAGGCCTCATGCACAGCAGTTCAGCAGTTCAGCTAGATGTAAACACGGCTTCAGGCTACGTCGAGCGTGGTTAGTACTTGGATGGGTGACCGTTTCAAGTAAAAATTACGCTGCTCCCTCTCTGGGGTAAATTCGTCTCGCTTTGCACCCAGTGCAGTGATGCAGTTGTGAGTGGTTCCCCAGGCTTTGGACATCGCTTTGGTCCATTGAGAAATAAAAGAGGTGTCCGTCCTGACTAACGTTTTCCACGGTTCCCTCAGTCTCACCTCAGCGAATGCTGGGACGCGGAACAGGTCGTGGCTATCATCCGTTCTCTACTTTATCCCTATCCATTACCCCGCCGCGAGCTGTAAGCTCTTAGGGGTGTATCCTTATAAAAAAAAAAATCCCATTGGATGTGTTTTCTGTATGCATACTTATACCGTTTACCATCAGCATGGGCCTCTTGTGTGTTGTATCACAGACAAACAGACGTATGTACCACCATTCGGGATGTTCAGGCCCACTTAGATAAGCCGTGTTTACTACCCATCCCATCAGTGAGAAGGGTATCAGTGGAGGGGAAATGTTAAAAGAGATAGGGACAACCAGATTTGCCATCTATGATCCACGTACTGTATCATCACTACTGAATACAAAGGAATACTTGGCGTATGTATGTACGTACTATATGAGGGCAAACGGTCATAAACAACGGGCCCAAATATATCCCGTACGTCCATGGTGCGTCTGTTTGTCTGTGGTTGTACGCATAATAGGAATATTTATATTTTATGCTTCTCTTTTTCCTTTATATCAGTATTCTCTCTTACTCTCTAGCGGATTGTGTAATACTGTATGTACGTATGCATAAACGTTGCCAAGAGTATGATATGCATATACGTACAGTACATGCATACAGAATGTGTGCAAAGGAATCGTCTGATAAAATGCCTTATGCAATCAAAGATACTCATTTATCATTGGCAAATTCCGGATTAGACACGTTACAAACTTCAAACTTACCGAGAAGCAAGAAAAAATGGGCGTCACCTCTGAGCTACTCAAAGCCGGATTTTATCTTCTAAGTTTTACCAGTTTTTAGCAAAGCTTATACGTTAATTAAATAATTATTTAAAAACTAAAATGTCTTATTTACATAATTTAACTTATTTTGCCACAATTATCCACAGTTAGAAAGTTATTTAAACGTTTTTATGATCTGATATTTGCTGTGAGGCTGTGAGTGCTGTGACGCAAAACAACAATTTTTGCAATTTTTCGTTTCTGGACTAGGGATCGGCGATATTTTTCGATACTACTCGATACCCGATACTTTTCTGGCGATATATCGATACTATCGAGTACTTTTCTAAGCCGATAATTATCGGGTATTCGATACTAAATTATGAGTATCGCGGCCGATATTATTTATCAAAAAATGCATGCAAAAGTCACTCGCGGTAGTCGCGGTAATCAAAAACCAAGGCAAGACAAAAAAGTATTTATTAATTAAATAGGTTTTCGTCCATGAGTTCGATACTATGCGTTTTTAAATTCTTTTTCCAATACGAAAATCTACTCGTTAATTGATCGAAAATACGCGATTGGCCATTAAATTTACTACTACAAGATGGCTTTTCCACTAGCTGGCAGTGGCACTCAATACCTCCGATAGTTTTACTTACTATTGGCTCGAGAGTACTTGGCTTTGGCAGATTATATATATAGTAGCCTCTATAGCTAAATTAATATAAGCTAGCTATAGTAGGTCGTATAGTAGGAATGTTTTATACTAAATACTTTCACCGATATATCCGCAAAAGTATTACAATAAATTATTCATTAATTTATATACAGAGTACACAGGTACAGCAGTAGTTTCAAGATGGCGGAAAATACTTGAAAACTTGTTGTATTTTTTTTAAAATGATTATATATAACGTACATAAAAAATAAATGTTGGTAATATTTACTACATTAAAAGAAAAATGTATTTTTACCCCCCCCCCCCCCCCCCAGAAGCTAAAAAATATGCTGAATTTTAATCTTTTTAAAATTACCGCCGATATTTTCCGATATATCGAAATATCGATATATTTTGAGCCGATAATATTGATGAGTATAAATACTTTTTAAAGTACTCGATATAAAAAGTATCGATACTTTTTTCACTATCGCCGATCCCTATTCTGGACGCTTACGCCATCTATTAGTGAAAGTTTGAACTACATCAATAACGTTTCCAAATTTTTAAAAACGACAAAAATAAGACTCGAGAAGAAAAAAATAATAAAAATAATCTGAAAACCTCATACTTTTTTAAAATAGAGACAATTATGTAGTAGTATCTGATTATATTCCATAAATTTATATATAATATTAAATTATTTTTAATATCTTTAAATATTTTCTTTTACGTACGTTTCAATAAAATTATTATATTCAATATCAGCTGTGTATGACAAAAACTCTGAGGATATGTTTAATAATTTTTATAGACTTTTTAAATATGGGTTTAATTTATTTTTTCCTTTACAAAAAAAAAAAAAATCAAATAAGAAAAATAGTACTCCTTGGTTTACTCCTAAACTAAGGGCAAAGAAAAAACTTGTACATAAACTTTATAAAAACAGGAAGACTGACAATGGTCTATTTAAAAGGACAAAAAAACAATATAACAAAGATTTAGTTGCAGAAAAGCAAAATTATTTATATAATCAAGTTTCTCAGTCAACCAATATCTCAAAAACTGTTTGGGAAGTTGTGCAAGGTGAAACAGGTAAAAAGAGAGGATGTAAAAATAAATTTAAAAAAATTATTTTATCATGTCCTGTGACAGGCACTAAAATTATAATACAGATCCTCAACAAATTGCTAATCAACTAAATGATTATTATATTAATTCAGTTAAGGATTTAGTATTTAATAATTCTGTTACTGAAACTAAAATATATGGTACTAAAACCATATATAGATTCAATTGCATTTTTCACACTCAGTAAAATTGATATGTTGAAATATATAAAAAAGCTAAAAAATAAATATTCTTGTGGCATGGATGACATCCCTGATGCTGTAGTTAAATATGTAGCAGAGGAAATTTGTGAACCTCTGAGTGTAATAATTTCATGTCTCATTATTGACGGTATTTTTCCTAGTGTATTAAAAACAGCAAAGATAACACCGTATCCGAAGTTACTGTTATCATTCTTAGAATCACATTATAGACCGTTAGCACAATTATCTGTATTTTCTAAACTCATTGAATTTGCTGCTATATAAAGATATGGTGCAGAACTTCTGCACTGCTAAAAACATTTTTTCTCCCTGTCAACATGGATTTACAAAATTATGTTCTACAACAACAGCAGTGACTGAGCTAGTAAATGAAGTTAACAAGCAGCATGAACTAAAAAATTATTTACTTGCTGTGTTTGTTGATTTAAAAAAAGCATTTGATGTTGTTGATCATAAATTATTATTTGCAAAACTTGAGTTTAATGGTATACGAGGAAACTGTCTATCTTTTTTTGAGTCGTATCTAAGCCAAAGAACACAATATGTTTTTGTAAGTGATACTATAATGATAAAGGTGAGCAAAAATCATTTAAATCAGAAAAATTAAACTGTAATCATGGAGTTCCACAAGGTTCTGTACTTGGGCCTTTACTTTTTGTTCTATTTATTAATGATTTAGAAATAGCTCTCAAAGGTGTCTGCAGACTTATTCTGTATGCAGATGATATTGTATTGCTTATTATTGGCAAGAATCTTGAGGAACTTATAAAAAATCAGGCTCTTGCTATGAAAATTCTCGAAGAGTATCTCAACAATAACCATCTTGTAATAAATCATTTAAAAACTAATTATATGCTGTTCAATAGATCTGTTAATACTAAGACACAATTTGAATCATTGACAAATATCAAACTGGTCTCAAACTGTAAATATCTTGGAATAATAATTGATGACAAATTGTCCTGGCAAACACATATTGCTGACCTAAATAAGAAACTGGCCAAAACTAATTTTGCAATGAATCAATTACGAAAAGTGTGTAATTTAGAAACGTTAAAAAAAGTATACTATATGGCTATGTGTATTCTATTATTACCTATGGAGTTCTATTGTGGGGTTCATCTGCCCATGCTGACAGTGTTTTTGTTTGCCAAAAAAAAATTATTAGAAGTATGATTCAAGCAAAAGCCAGACAAAGTTGTAAAAAAATATGGGAGCAACTTAATATATTGAATTTTCCAAGTATTTGTATTTTTTTTATGATAATGTATGTTAAAAGAAACTATTCTATGTTTGAAATTAATAGAAATATTACTGGACATAATACTAGGCAGTCAAACCTAATCCATAAAAAATATGGAGCTTACGAGCAAACTAAAAGAGATCATTTCCTTCTGAGCTCGTTATTGTATAATAAACTTCCTGATTCTTTAAAACAAATTGAAAGTATATCAATTTTTAAGACACAATTGTTTACTTATCTTATTAAAAAGAATTGTTATTCTATTCACAAGAAAAATATTAATAATGAACGTGTCAATTCTTATTTCTGATAATCTTTGTTTTATATATATTGGAATTATTTGTATATTATATAAATTGTATGTATGTATTGTTTTACTAATTTCTTTTTGTGTTTTCAGATATTAAATAACTGTATAATGTAGTCACAATGTACCAACTGGTATTTAATGTGAATAAATAAATAAATAAATAAAAAAAATAATATTTTTTTCCCTAGCTTTTTTGTACCATGATCACAAAAAAAAAAAAAGATAAAAATTTAGTTTATACTGCGGCAGTTGTGGTCACACCACTATGGCTCACAGTTTGTGTCCTGCTTGAGGTCACCAGCTCCTTGAACTTCTCAATCCTGTCCACGCCCACCTCCGCAGACCCCAGCAGATTCCACTCTCTTGCCGTCCTCCTGATAAAAGAATTAATACTTTCCCACATCATTGTTGCTTCCCTGATACTCGAGCTTCCATTCATGGTCCCTTCTCCCCAAATATCTTCCCCTGTCCACTTTTCCACTCATCTCCTCCCAACCCTTGGCATTCCTTGTAATTTTGTACATTGTTGCAACTATAATATAATTAAGCTTGTTCGCAACGTTCGCAATATATTTGAGATATTTGAGCATATTTTTATTATTGTATTTAGCATGTATAATTTTCTTGCAATAATTAACATTAAATACATCTATACTATGATAAAAAAATAATAATTAATTTAATCTTCATTTAATTTATTATATTTTTACTCTAATTATATAATTTTCACATATAATAAATGCACATTTTAATTAAAACGTATAATATATAATATGAATAACTTTATTTATTATTTATTTTATTTATTTATTTATTCACATTAAATACCAGTTGGTACATTGTGACTACATTATACAGTTATTTAATATCTGAAAACACAAAAAGAAATTAGTAAAACAATACATACATACAATTTATAATATACAAATAATTCCAATATATATAAAACAAAGATTATCAGAAAAAGAATATGTACACAGATTAAAATTATATAAGAAGAAAAATAATTAACATAATCCAACATTATTTCACACAACATTATTTCACACAAAAATAATATATATATATATAAGTGTCGTCACACTCATTCAGGAACTGCAGATTATAAAAATATTATGAGCCAATGAAGTTGCCAAATATAATTGCCATCATGTTTTTTTTTATATGACAGAAGAGAAGAGAAAATTTGTTAGCATATTTTTTATTTTTGTATACATGCACGTACACTATATATAATATATATATACTTGCTTTAGAAAATTAATCTCTTCAATGGATGACAATCTCTTATAATATCAAATTATTGTATATATGGCTCTGAACCCCACGAACTTTACCCCCCTGCTCTAATCATGGACCTTCCTTGTAGGTGTAATGAACTTGAACTTTATTTGAGTGCTATTTTAACCTCCCCCAAAATTTCAAAGACATCTCTTGTACGAGCTGCAGCACCAGCGAATGAATAAGGCAATGAATTACATTAATTGATATCAAATCTATTGGCGTGAGAAGTTTTCTGATCATGATCAAACTGAACCATGTAAAAAAAAAGAAAAAAAATAAATTTTGATTTTAGCTGAGGATAATAGTTAATTAATTCAATAAAATGTAAATTAATTATTAATTAATTTTAATTTTCATTTTATTGAATTAACTATATTAATATGTATAAAAAAACAATAATATATAGCTGTGTCACGATACATCCACATCCACAAACATATATAGCAGGGGGGCAAGATTTGTGTTGTGTACGTACTATACAATTTATTCACAAATAGTGATAAATATATATTTCAAGAAACCTAAAATTTTTGTTTCATAATATTTTGTTTATCTAATTTAAAAGTGTTACAAAAAATGAAGAGAAAACACAATATACATATTATACATATAATGCTCATCACAATACAACAAAAAACCACACACATAATTATATAACACGTACGACACATATTCCCTACAGGGTAGTCTATAGCAACATTATTACCTTTTCACAAATAGATATCCACAGCAATCATGTTATTCTAGTCCATTACACAGATATTACTATTTATTACAAAGAATTAATTGCCATATCTACATCAGGAAATTTTAAAAACTCTCTAACTTCCACTGGAATTTCTAACATGTCCAAACTTCTCCAAAACTTTTCTT